>JAJONR010031955.1:0-30478 GCA_029582245.1 Solanum etuberosum
ATTATCCCACCAATGCTTAATCATACCAGTAAATCCTGCAATGATCATACTGGCAGCTTGTTTATCTGAGCTTCCTTTGAGCTTATAAGCAGTGATAGAAATTCCCATTTCATGCAATTTATTATAAATCTGATGTTCTGCAAGACCATCAATATTCCATTCCGTAATGTCAGTTCCTGCATGGGAGGAGGTGGTTAAGAACGCATTTTCTTCGAACTGCATGTCCGGAAATGAAGGACGGGTGTAGTAGTTTTTCTTGTTATGATATCGGTCTTTGCCGACCTATTGAATCTTTTCCTTTGATTCATTAATTACTCCAATCTTGTTACCTGGAGGTGGATTGGTAAGGTTCAACTGTCCAAGTTGATCACTAATTCTTTCCAAGAGATCCTTGGAATTGCTGAATTCTTTGGTGAGAGTAGGGTAATTTTTCCTGGAAAATTCAAGGAGTTTGAAGATTGGTTTAGTCTCAATGCTAGGGTTGACTTTGGAAGAGCTGGGAATATTTCCAAGCGAAAGAGTTCCATTCTGTTTGGAGCTTTGGATTTGGTTAGCTACCACATGAAGGAGTTGGTTGGTGTAGTTGTTTTGCTCGAAGATTTTATTTACTTCAGCGCAACTTGCAAATGCAGAGTCTTTCACAATCTTTCTCTTGAAGGGAGAGGCTAGAATGACTTCCTTTCTGTAAGGGATACTGATTCCTTCTAGAGGGGGAATGGTAGATTCAACTACCTGACTTTGATTGTACCATCTGTTGATGAGGACATTGAGGGATTCCTTTTGGTTATCCAGTTGTCCTGAGTATTCAAACCATTTAAAGAACTCGATCTCGGTTCTAAATCTTTCCATGTCTTTGAACCATTTATCTCTAAATGCAATTCTTTGATCTAGAGGAAAGGTGGCTTTGTACCACTCCACATTTCTCTGATTCTCTGGAAGTTTCCACTACCGATTAATTTCTTTGGTGTTTATCTTGTAGGTATCTCCAGAGGTTAGGACTCCAATAGAGTCTCTTCTCTCCTGATAATCAGGTCTCATCTCACTGTGAGAGGGGCTACTACGATTGGTAGTTTGAACAGGTTCATAATAGACCTTAGGGATGGTTTGGGAGAAGTCTACTCCACGAATTTTTCCCGAGTTGATGGGAGAATCCGAATTGTTCTCACTTTCTACTTCCTCCGAGGGTTTAGAAGAAGAAGGTCCGGAAAAGGACATTCTTGGCCTAGAAAAAGAGGCTGAACGAAGGAACTTAAGGTTGATAGAACCGTCTGGGTATTGAGTAACTCGTTCAAGCTGGGATTTTTCTGGGTTTATAGACTGAGGAACTGTGATGGTTTCAAAATTCCATTCGTCAGAGGTAAGGATTTCATCCCAGTTAAGAAGTCTAGGAACAAAGGTTGTGCTATGTTCAGGGTTAGATTCCATGAGCATGGTGACACCTTTGACACTGGTAGATATAGCTCTAGGGGCTATGGTGGTTTTCATGAGTTTGTAATAAACTATATAGATTACCGCAATCTCTCTGGTATCTATCTTACTGTTCATGTTTTTGGTCTTGACATTAAGTGTCAAAGTATCCATAACATTAGGGTCAGTAATGTCTATAGAGAAGTTGGGGTAACAATTAAAGTATACCGGGCCATTGGCGAGGTTACTTTGCAATACTCCTAACAGAGAGTCATCAAAATTAAGCAGTCTATCATCTCTAAGAAGCAGACAAATAGGAATATTCAAACCTTTACGGAACAGAGGTTTAACAGCAATTTGAACAAGTCCAATACGCAGAAATTTAAAATCTTTTTTATACCTATTAATGTCCTGAGAAACAAGTAATTTAATTGTTTCAAGAGAATTATTAATAGCAATAGTAGACTCACAAGTCTTAATATTAAAATTTCTGATCATGCTGAAGTGACCAAGTTGATAGATTTTTCCAAAAGGTTCTTTTGGAATAGTCCAATTTTGTAAATTATTTTCTACCTTAGAAATAACATGGGTAGATAAATTTATACTATTTTTAAAATGCAGATGATTTTCCATCAAATAATACTGTCTTGAATCCCTTAAAGATATGATATCAAAAATTTAACAATGAATAATTAATTCAGATTAACAGTATATATTATAAATAACTATTCAAATCTCTGAGGTAATTACTTTGGTGATCTTGGATTTTATAAGAATGTTTTCATTAAATCATGTTGGAGATAGGTCCACCTTAGGATCTAGCCTGTCCATCGGCGATCCTCGAAATGGTATCAGAGCCATGTTAATGGCGTTACTTGTTAGCATGCATAGCTAAACCATTTACTGTTTGGATCCTGTCTAGATTATGATTATCATATAACCTACAATAAGATAATTAGTTCTTATTAACATGTTATATTATTAATAAATGTTCTTCTCTCTGTAATTGTTACTATGGCTTGAGGTATAGAAATTTTCATTAAGTATGAGGATGCCGATAGGAAATGGTAGTGGGTCTTCATTGCCTACTTGTGCTAAGTGTGGAAGGGAGCACAAAGGCAAGTGTTTACCGGGTTCCAATGCTTGCTTTTGTTGTGGTAAGATGGACCACAATATATGATATTGTCCTTCGGTTGTTAGAAATAAGGGAGATTATCATCGACGGGCACAACCCTACTCTTCTTCCAGTCCTAGTGGTGGTTTGAAACAAGATAGCTTCTATGCTCTTCAAACTCGATAAGATCATGAGGGTTCCCCAGATGCGGTAATTGGTAAGTTATGGTCTTTTAGTTTGTAGTTCTGTATTGCTTGATGTTGAGTGTTCCGTTGTATATGGTAAGACTCCATGTAGGAAGATGTTGTTTGGAGTAGTCCTTGAAAATCCTTGTGGAAACTTCTTATGCGTTTACTTGTATCAATAGTTTAGTGGTTGTTAAGACGTTGGTGTTATGTTTATGTTTTGGATTGAGGGAGATAATTTTGAAAAGAATAGAGAGGTTTTGCTCCAAGTGGGAGATAGTGTGCTTCATGGTCGGTAAATGAGTAGAATTATGTTGGTTTTTGAAGATTTCCTTGTTATGGTTCGGTTGGTGAAAGTTTGGAGGCTATGTGATTTCTTAGTATCCCTATCTCTTTCCTTTATCTTCTAGTCTAGCTTGAGGTCTTAGCTCCTCATGGTTCACTCTTTAGGTTTCGGGTGTCTGAGTCATCCTCATGTTTCCTCATACATGCATGCTCATGGAAAATTTAATTTTTCAGAACAATATGATTTAGTTTAATTGATTTCTTCATGATTATGTGCATTGAGTATGATTTTGCATGTTTGTCTTATGAAAAGATTTTTTAAAAGTTTGTTTTATATTGGAGATGAAGTTTCCTCCTCGGGTATGTGCATTTATGTGATTGCATTCATGTTGGGCGGCTAGGTCTAGTTCCTAATTTCCTTATGATGTTTTGAATATGTTCTAGCTTGGAGTCGAGGTTCCTCCTTTGTGATGTGCATTTAGATGAAGTTTCATTAATGATTAGGTTGCTAGTTTCTCTCTTACTCTTTTCATGCTAGTTTGAGTTTCATTCGAGAACGAATTTTACCAAGAGGGAGATAATGTAACACCTCGGATTTGGGAAAGGCTAGAAACGGGTCAAGTGGGAAAGTCACAAGCCCAAAACTGGACCATGGGACCCTCTGCGGAGCCCTACAAGGGCCGTGAAGGGACCACGGCCCGTTTTGGTTCCCGTGAAGTCTTTCCAGAACTTGCCCAAAAAGGTTCCCCTCCCACGGACCATTAGACGGCCCGTGGTGAGCATCACGGACCATTAGAGTGGTCGTGAAGAGGGTAAAGGCAGCAGGGGTCCTCCCCTAGCTACTGGTCAAGGGCCACAGGCATCACAACGGACCGTAAAGCCCCACACGGACTGTGAAGTCTTCCGTGATGGGCTTTCATTAGACTTAGAGTTTAGTGTCAACTTCAAACAATCATATCTTTTAGCACAAAATGAATTAGGTGGCCCATGACATATCAAATCAAAGGTCTCTGAGTCCTCTTTCAACGCCACAGAGTTTGCCTAATTCCCATATCGGAGTAAAAAGTTATGCCCAAAATAGTGAAGCACTATCAGGCAGAATTTCTTCACGACCCGTTTAACGGGCAGTGGTGATGATAACGACCCATTTTGGCCTCCATGATGCCAATTCGGCAGTTTCCAGTAAGGCACTTTTGGGTCTTTTCACCTAATTATTTTAACTCAATATTATGTCATTTTTCCTTCTACCCAAAGCCCTATATAATGATTCTAAACCCCCAAATCACCCAAACTAAATTCATTCTCTTAAATTTCCAAAAGAAGATCAAAATCCTCCTCTCAAATATTTCTCTCTCTAGAAATTGAAGCAGAAATCTATGGTTTCAAGATCAAGCCTCAAAATCCATCATTGCTTTCAAGCTTTTGGCATCAAGGTAAGATTGTTTTCATCCATTGAAGAATTTCCTCTATGGAGTTCCCAAATTCTCCAATTTACAAAGTTAGAATTCCCCAATTTAGTTAGGGTTTTCTTCAATTGTCATGGGTTTCTTTCAATGTTGATTTATTTGATTGATTTATGAACTTTTATGTATGAATTGAAGTAATTGCATATTTTTAAGTTGATTTCCCATGAACCCATGCATAACCCATGTTTTCTAAGCTATGTTGATATAATGTGGGTCTTGAACTATGAAACATGAATTTATGAAAATATGCATGTCTTCTCTTAATGAAATTGATGTAAATGAATTTGAAGATGCATCGACTTTGAAGATATGATGAAGCCTATCAATTATTGAAAAGAATGCATGATCACGAAAGTATGTTTATGACTCAAGAAAACTTAGAGATGAGATTGTCTATATGTTCTATGAAGCTTGGCCACATGACATGAATGACACCTAGATTAGCCCTCAATGTTTTTCGGGCTATTTTCCTAAATTAGGTCTTAATTGATATGGTATCCGGATATGCCATCAATGACGATAGGCCATGATTTCAAAACTATTTCCATTAGTATTAGTAGGGCATCTCTAGCATGAAGTGATTGAATGTGGGCCTTAAAAGCTATTATGAAAAGATCATGGACAGTGAAAAGTTTTCTCACGAATGGTCTAAGGAGCTATCCTATGATGTCTCTAGCTTGGGTTGGTTACTTAATTGAACCTTTCCATGGATTATAATATGACATTAGCTTGGATTGGTTACTTAATTTTGCCTTTCTATGGATCATGAGACAATTCAAGATTAATAACTACTCCGTGGGATTTATGCTTACACTGAGAGGATATTGAGATGGAAGTTCTTTCCGTGTTGAGGTCGGGTTTTCTAGTAGCAATCTCCTTATCCCTTATATATGTGCCCCCATAGGATGATTATATAAATAGACATTAGCTAGTGGATCCACTTTAGCTCAGATTCATGGTTCTACCTTTGCAAGTAGGACAACCTTTTTCGGTGTGGGAGACACTGGGGGATCATGTTATAGCTCACATGGTCTTTATGTTGGTTAAGGCTAACTCCCACAATAATAATGGACTAAGCTTACTTCAAGAAGTATCTCACATGTGTTCAAAGATGATGTTCACTCGCATTGATCATGGTATTATGACTTATGGTTTCTAACTCTCAAAATACATGTTTTAGCTTGATCATGGCACATTTATGAAAATTTCCCTTTTTAGCATGCTTTAAATATTGTATGCATGGCTATCATACTTTGTATATTTTTTTGTACTAACGTATACTCTTGCTTACATTTCCCCAAATGTAGGGTCCGACAGACATGGTTCTCAATTTCGTTGCTCGAGGTTGACTTGGAGATTTCGAGCTTTGGTGAGTCCTCATGCTTCGAAGATGGATTTTTATTGTTTCAAGTTTATTTCTTATTTTAAGTTTTGTACATGATGTATGGGCTAAGCCCAATTTCATTCTATTGTATTAGATGACTATTGAGACAAGTGTTAAGTCTTCCGCTTTGCTTTTATAAAACTTTACACTTGAAATGTTGTTTTAAATTACTCTCTTATATTTCTTATGTTATGAATGCTAAGTGGCTTGTATAGGGTCTCTCGAGGTCCTATACGCCATGTTACATATAGGGTGTACCCCTGGGTCGTTACAATCTGGGCTCACCCCGCTATTAGCACCAACCGCACTCATAGCCTTATAGCCACTCCCCATGACATATTTCGTCAACAAATTCATTTGAGTGATCATATTAGGCATGTTCTCATCACGTTCTTGGTTCTTTTCCAATTGTTCATTAGTCAGCCCGAGGTTTACATGAGATACTTGATCCTCCCTTGTATACCCTGCACGATTAATTTTTGTCATCTCATCAAGCAGAATTGATGCTACGACAAAAGGTTGTCTCATAATACCACCCCTTATAAGTTCATCGGCAACACCTTTGTTGACAATGTCAAGACTCCAATATAAATATTGCAAGAGCACATTATCCGGCAACCCATGAGTAGGAAACTGGAGAACCATATTTAGAAATCTCAACCACGTCTCATGAATAGGTTCACCATGAATCCTCTTGAAATTTTTGATACTTTCCCTCAACTTAACCATCTTCGAGGGAAGGAAGAATCTTTCAAAAAACACTACTGTCAGCTCCTCCCAATAAGTGATAGACTCCCTAGGTAGTTAGGTCAACCATTTCGTTGCATCCCCCATTAGAGAAAAGGGAAACAAAGAGAGTAGGATTTACTCGTCAGTGATGTTCTTGAAGAAGAATGGTCCACACACATCCACAAAATTGTAGATGTGGTCGTGAGGGTCCTCATGAGCAAGACCCCTAAAGAGACCTTTCATTTGCAATAGATGCAACATCGTGTTGGTCACATGAAATACCGTATTGCCCACAGTTGAGCCAAATGAATAGCACCAACACTTCCCAGCTCATCCACATTGACATCATGCAAGATTCCGATGTCATCATTGTTACCAAGTTGACTTGCATTGCTCTTGTTCACACTCATCTCATCACCTGTTTAGAACAATCAACAAAAACTCAAACATGAAAATTCTACTACAACAAAATTAGTTCACGAAAACACTTCAATAAAATAATTCTAAACACCACTCCCATGCAGCGGCACCATTTTTGATAATGCTCAACAACACTTCCTCCGATTCAAATTGTAGGCGACCAGTAACAAGTATAAACCGAACGATCAGTTGGGGTCGATCCCATATGGAGTGATACGGTAAAGAATTCAAGTACGAAGTAAAGAAGTGTTCTAATCTTTTGTAGAAGTAAAAAGCTATGCAACATAAAATAAATTGAGGAGTTTCAATTATCAATATCAAAGGGGGAAATTAAGTAACCAATTGCTAACAAAAACAATTAACAACCAATTTGAATGATTAGAGAGAGGACCTTAGGAGTGTGGCCAATCGAATACAAATTTCACTTAATGGGTAATCAGTAATTGCTTTAGGTTGTTTAATCTTAATGGGTAGGATAGGTTTTGAATATAATAGTTATCTCTCTATCAGCTATCATGTTTCGAGTAGTTCTTTCGAACCTCAACGAGCTTAATAATACAAAGCAAATCTATTCCTTAATTAAATCCAGTTTCCCAAGAAGGGTTATAAAGACGCAAATCAATACAACTATTAATCATTCATTCTACTCTAAGTATCTTTCTCAAACAAGCATAGAAAGCTAAGCTAGAACCAAATTTACAACTTCAGTTCATCAATGAAAATATGAATAAACCATTGAACCCATTTCAAAACAACATTAAGTACAGCAATTAACGATACTAATAAGGTAAGTTATGTATTCGATTACATGATCACACCCCTAAGGGAAGGGGTTTTATCCAAACATTAAAAAAAAAAAAATTGTTATCAAAAAGATTATCTAATAGAATTGTTAACAATCCTAAATTCTCAAATCCAAAATCAAAATCCTCTCCAAGAGTGTTCAATAATGTAAAATTATGTGAAAAGCTCTAAAAACTCTCTAACTCACTATGTGTTTATTCAAAAATCAATTTATATGTTTCCAAAAACTTCCCAAAATATTCACAGGAAGTCCAATCGACAATATTAGTCGGTATTGTCAAACGAATAGGCGACCCACCGACATCCACGTCTTCCCACCTTTTGTCTTGACTCATATGACCAATTGTTCTGGAAGATTTTATGAGCTGGCTCACCGTTGCTGTTCCATTCGGCGCGTCGCGGAAGTCTATTTTTACTCGCCGAGTTATCTTTACCATGGGCTACTTTGCTGGAAGATTTGGCGGGCTGGAGGCTCACTCGGCGAGTTGCCGAGTGGCTTTTATGAGCTCCTGCTGCTTTGTTCTTACACTTTTCCAACTTTTTCGCTCATTTTCACATCGTAATGTCCTTCCCTTGTTCTTAAGGCTTCATTGTTGCATATAAACACATTAACATCACTTATGATCACAAAAAAGGTATTGAGGACACTAATTAATTGAAAAACAAGCCCTAAATGAGTTGAAATTCCCGACTCATCAACAACATTTAAAAAGAAACTAGAAATTCAAGATTCTAGACCAAGTCCATAGCATGGATTGGTATTTGCAGAAGAACCTACTTGGGTGGATCATACATCTTTGGGAGAATTCGATCAACATAAACATGATACGTGGGATTAGCATGCCAAAGTCTGGCCATGAAAAATTAAGACACAGTACACCTATGAACTTCTTCCATAAGCCAGATGCTTGATTATGCTTTGGCTGGATGGATGAGCATATCGAATGAATAGTCGTCATCACCGACCCCAAAACTCAAACGATCCCACTGCTTCATGCTGAGGTTGGTCAACTAATATAGTGGGTGCCAGTAAAATGTCTTATCTGATGTGAAGAAGTTGCAAGGAATCAGGGAGGACCTCACAGTGGGGATATGAACCCACTCCATGTACTCTTGGTAGATTCTCGCTTTTCTAAGTATTGCATTGTCATTGCCAACCATAACATGTTAGATTAATCATATAGATGTAATTGTTGGAATAATAGTCAAGGACCTACATGTGGTGATACATAAATCTATTTAAACCATGCACCTTTCAATTGACTGGACATTAGTTTTAACACAGGATTGAATTATAATTCTTAAAGGACTTTCCTTCCAAAGGAAAGATCTCATTACAGTATCATTACTATCATCAAAGAGACTCTAGATAAGTATTAGACTTTAGATAGTCTAATTACAAACCTGCAGGTTCAAGTGTGAGATTTGGGAAGTTCTAAATTTAGAGAATCCCTAGTTTCTCTAAGAAGACAATTACATAGTATTTGTAATCAAAAATGAAATAGCGTGCTGAATTTAATTGAAGAACTTAGGAGTCATTCGATTTGAATATAATATATGATGGGACTAGTAAGATGGGATAAGTTATGCTGAGATTAGTTATGATGGATAGGTTATGCCGAGACTATTTCTTATTGAGTGTCTGGTTTGTTTGCATTCAAAATAGTGTGATTGCATAAATTTTAAGAAGATATTATTTATTTACAATAATACCCTTTATGAATGTAAAAAGTGATGTATAAAAAGGGTTTAAAGGGTTATCTTTGTCATTTACCTACTTTATTCCATGATAAGTTTTCCTGGCCCGTGATAAGTTATCCTGAACTTACCATACCACCCAAGGAAAGTAACTTATCCCGGAACTAATTATTATTCCCGAGATAAGTTATCCTAGATTTGCTAACAAAACAAAAAATTAAGTGGCATTATAATTTAATCTCAAGACTATTTGGTGTTATCCTTGACACCAAACGACCCCTTAGTATATTAAACTTCAAGGTAATTAAATAAATAGAGGAGTTATACAACTGAAATAGAACTTGGACTGCTAAAAGACTGCAAACATGCCCAGAAATATGACCAACTATACATAGTCAAAAGGATAATGACAAAAAGAAAAAAAACTAATCTCTTGTCTGCTGAAGTCTCTGACCCACTCAAAATAGATCCTGGGGCACGTAACAGTATCTCCTCCTAGATCAGGAGCTGAATAATCTCAACTTTTCTCTCAGAAAATTGAACGTGCTAACATGAAACAACTTGGAAAAAATGTTTGTCACTTGATTCTATGATTTGAAATCGAGTAAAGCCACTTCACCATGTTTCTACACTTCCAAAAAGTTTGAAATTCTGACTTTTGCTCAATTTGATGCCATAGGTTAGAGTTCCTTTAAGATACCTAACCATTCTTTTGGCAACCATCATGTGCCACTCACTTGCACAATGTGGATAAAACACTCAAAGGAAAAAAGATGTCAGGCCTTGTTGTTGTGAGATACATCAAGCATCCCATTAAGCTTCGATATTCTCCTTTATAAACTAGTTCGGCTCCATCATCCCTTTTCAACTTTTCTTTTTGATTCATTGGAGTACACACACTCTTGCATTCTTCCATTCTAAATATTTTTAGAATCTCCTTTGTATATTTTCTTTTGACAAATAAAGACTTCATTTTGAGTTTGCTTTATCTCTATTTCCATAAAATAAGTAATCTCGCCAAGATCAATCATCTCAAAGGCTTTCATCATCTCCACCTTGAATTTTTCAATCAGCGCAACATTATTTTGTATCACATGTAATCACCGACATAAAGAGAAAAAATAATAATGGAAAAGACATATCTCTTGACAAAAAGAGTCAATTCACTTATGTTGTTCCAAAGCCTAAGTCTAGCAACTGGTTACCCAATCATTTGTACCAATCTCTAGAACTTTGATTTAGTTCGTATAGAGCTTTCTTTAATAGATAAACCATATCTTAATATTCTGGCGCGCTGAACCCTTTTCGATGTTCACCATAAATTTCTTCCTCTAGTAGACCATTGAAGAAGGTAGACTACACGTCCACTTGAAAAATATTCCAAATTATTTTTTTGCCGCTATAGCCAAAAGAATTCAAATTATATCCAATTTGGGAATTGTGGCAAGAGTATCAAAAAAATCTACTCCCAAAACTTGTGCATTGCCTTTCACTACTGATTAACGTTTCAAGCAAACCTCATCCAATTCTAGGTGCGAATGATCGTTAAGCAGAATAAAACCCAACAATTGAGTTGGGGTAGAATCCCACAGGGAGCGGTACGTGTTCAAATTCAATTAAGAATAACAAATGTGAACTAACTAGCTATAGGAATAGATATTATTGGAAAAAGACATATCAAATAAAAAGGGTGACACGAATGTCAAATGGGGGTTTTTGGGTTTTCAACTTATCAACTACAATCAGTCAAATAGCAATGAGATAACAATAAGGAGAGAAATTCTAGGGATCTGAGTGATTATAGGTGAAATTCGATATATGGGTAATTAAGAATACTAGTAAACAACTAAATATTAGTTGGTAGGCTATATTGTAATTGAAATAGCTTTCTCTCAAACAACTATTCCGCATCAAGTGATTTCTCTCGAACATCAACAAGCACAACAATTAAGAACAACCCAAAACCTTAATGCATATTTTCTCTCGAGCAAGATGGGTAAGACTGGGTTTAGGATTCACTCTCCCGAGCTGAACCCATATCAACCCAATACATACAAATCATTAATAAATAAATTTACTCCTAAAACCTCTCTCTCGAGCAAGCGAAGAACACTAAAATAGAATGGTATTTGCAACTACAATTCTTAAATTAAACCCACTTCAAAATAGCATTTAGACTAGTAATTAACGATACCCACAAACTAATTCAACCCATAATCACACGATCACACCCCATGAATTGGGATTTAAGCCGAATATCATAAAAAGATAAAAACTGTTAGCGAATCGATTAGACATCAACTGGGTAAGAGGAATTCAAGCTTTACAATGCTCCAATTTGAAGAAAATTAGAAACCCACTTGTGAAATCTCCAAGTTGAGTCTCAAAAACCTCAAGTTTACTAAGAGAATTGTTCTCTACTAAAAAAATGGATTCAAGAGATAGATAAAAATCTCTTTGTTTCTTCCTCTTTTATTATCAGCTTTTCAAAATCCTATTTATAGTTGCCAAAATAAGCCACGAAGGGCTCTTCGGTGAAGTAAGTCGGGCTCACCGAACCACTCGGCGAGCCGCCCTTTGATCTCTTACATCGCACTTTTTCCTTGCCATTCAGCATCCTCAAGGTCTGTCACTTTGGGCGATCTATCTTAGCTTCGCGGGATTACTCGGCGATCAGCTGACTGCTCCTTTTCATCGCCGACTTGGTTCTTTCCTTCAGGGCTTGGCACACTGGAAGTTTAGGCAGTCTGATAGCCACTCGGTGATTCGCCAAATCACCTTGGCGATCACCAGGCTTGCCTTTCTTCATTTCTTCAGCTTGTTTTGTTCCTTTTTGCCTTTTAGTGTCCTTGCTTTGCTACTCAATCCATATACCTGAAAATCAAGGCATTAAAATCAGTTTATAGAATAATTTAGGCATTTGAGGACACTAAATCTATCAAAACAAAGCCCTAAATAAGTCCAAATCTCGGACAAATCAACACCCCCAACTTATACTTTTGCTTATCCTCAAGTAAAACTCAAGTTCAACATTTCAAAAAGGATGCCTCAAACAGTGCTACATAAGACTCAACATGAATGCACACAACTAGACTCAACTTACTTATGCAATGATCAATTTTTTCACTCAAAGATTCAAATTGTGACTCACCATTATCAAAGATTCTCAAGTTCACAATACTTGCTTCAAATGCAGGTTCAGGATCACCACGGGTACTCAAATGCCCTCACAACAGAGATTATTCCATATTCACACAAAGTTCTACAACAATTTATAGTTCCGAAATAACATACGACTTTCACACAAATAAAAATGAACATATGAAAGACTACACGCATAGGTTTGCCCTTATTTTCCAATCAACACTCGTTTAAGCTCACTCAAGATCACAAAGGTATTTTCAAGGCTTTTAATGGGGTTGAGTGTACATGTATGGTCATTTAGGGTCAATGGCTTTCACTCTCATGAAGTGTGGCCTGAACATCATATTCCTTCTTTTCTTTAACATTTCAAACATGCTCATAATCTACCCCATTATTAAACTTCTTATGAATTACCGGACACCCTATTTCTTTTGCAATTTTCATCACTTATTTCACAACTTTTTCATTCTTTTTCATTGCTTCTTTTCTCTTTTCTTTTTAACATGGAGTGGTTCCATCTTTTTCAAAACCATTCTCAAACGGGGATTTTTCAGACTTCTTGAATTACCTTCTCTTTTCACCACACCCCCAACTTAGGCTTTTGGCCTAAGTTGGCTATTCAAACAAAACCACACTTCATGAGAGTTATGGGTGAATGGGTAAAAAGGGGTAACAATTGTTCAAGTTTTTTCCAAGAAAAAGGTAAGGCTGAATAGGGTTCAAGCAAGGTTCACACATCTCACAAGGTTGGCCACAAAAGAGGTATATTGTCAAATTATTTCACTCTTCAAAATCGTTGCCTCCGATCATTTCAAATGCTTGCCTCACTTAGTCAACCGGACCAACGGGGCAAATTCTAGGTGTTATCACACAATGGTTCAAAGTAAGTTCATCACACAAGGCATTGACACCAATATAAAACAAGACTCTACACTTTCGCTAGTGTGCAATGTTCATCACAAGAGGCTCATTCGATAACCGGCTAGTGACAACGAGATGTTAAAAGTTCACACATTGTCTATGCAACTTCATTGGCCTCATCGTAGCAGCACATTTATTTCATTCTATTAAGAGCACTATTCAAGTCATCGGTATTGATCATCTCCGACACCCAAATTTTTACAAGAACAGCCATATTCGTACACAAAAGACGTGGCACAAAATTTTTAAAATAGGTCAAAACCATTTCCATTAAAAACAAGGATCCACAAGCTCAAACATCCACAAAATTGAAATCAAAACACATATAGATCATAAAACCCATTATTCACCAATATTCACAAAAAAAATCAAAACACAAGAGGTAGGTATGGAAGTACCTCACCCCACCCACAAAAGAAAAATAGTTGTCCTCAAATGCAACTAGAACAACAAAAATCAATAAAAACGACAGAGAGGGAGGTAAAGAATGATCCTGTCTACACAGTCACTCCGTCTGTCGGGGCATCAATGGCTGGGGTCACACTCTGAATCTAGGCATCAGTGCCCAGGGTAACAGCAACACTGGCTCCACTAGAGCCTGCCATAGAGGTGTCTGCCAGTGATGTCTGAATGACTGACTACACTATCGTCTTCTCTAAATCAGGCAAGTCTCAATAGATGGTCGCTTCCTGGACATCGAGCTATTCATCGTCTGTCTCCTCATCTGACTCAACAACCACTATATCCTCTATAGTCTCATCTCTGGTGGTGGCCGGAGGAATATCAGAACTCACCGGGACATCTGACCTCGGAGCATCAGAGCCTATGCCGACTCAAATAGTGAAGTGAAGTCTGTGGAATTTAGATGGTCCACATCCTTCCTCAACTCAGAAACCTCGGCTTTCAAAGCCGTAACCTCAGTAGTAATCCCCTGTTGACTTACACAAGTCTCAACTCTAACCGTGAGAGCATCAATAGATGTCTGGAGGGGTGTCAAAGTAGCTAAAATGGCTCGCTCAATCATCCAAGGCACCTCAGCCTCTAGTTGGGAAGCCCTCACATCTGAGGAATGGGGTAGGAGCCCTATCTTGAGGAGGATGGACTGAGTGATAAGAGTACTCGAGGCAGTAGTACCTGAAGTAGAAGGCTGGGCGGCAGTCGTAGAACTAGGGGCCTGAAAAGGGGTGGAAGTAGATGTACCTGAAGTCCCGTAGGCCGGAGTAGGCAAAGCTGCCTCTACAGGTATAGACTCAACATCAACCAAGAATGTATCCACTGGTGCTTCTCTCATCCTATCTGCCTCATCACGTGTGTATTCGACTTCTATGCGCCTGATATCTGTGGAGGATTTTGGGGTGACCTCAATGTCCCTCTTCTTGTCAAGAGGAACTCCAGCCCACCGACATAGCTCTGTAATAAGCACTGGGAATGGCAAGGACGTCTGGCGTTGTTTGGCCCTCATGGGCATTCTCCTGCTCTATAATTGGTCTCATGTTGAGCCGCTTCCTAGCGATGATGGATCTGAGACAGGCCACTTTTGGGTGGCGGATAATGGACTCATTCTGTGAAGGTAGGATTGAGCTGTTGATGAACCCGAACCAATACCGGGCTGCTATATTCAAGTCTTTCCTCTCAATAGGGGCTCCTGCCTCAATTCACCTCGGGGTGGGGTCAAAAATGAGGGGAGCCAGCCAGCCGTTTAGGTGATCCAGAGTCTGCGCTGTAGTCATGCCCTCATAATCATGCTCAAACCCTGTAGCTCTGTCAAGGACAACATTTCTATGATCGCTGCTGCATCCCACTGTCTTCCCCCTGAAGTACCACAGACTCCACCGGTCTGAAGGTACTAGCCTTCTTCTTCCCCTTGGGTACTACATCACCGTATGTTGTATAGAACTCTCAGACCCAGGTGGGAATATAGGGGACATGGGGCCTGGTTAATATTTCGAACTTGTGGTACCGGAGTGTGTACCACACAAGAGGGTACCTATCAATCACTCCATTTGTGGATAAGCGTTTCTCTTCAATAATGGACCTCAGTCCCTTCACCGTTAGCCTGTTGAGTAACCGAGGAGGAGGACCCTGAACTGGTGGTGCTGAAACCACCGTCTATGTCGGAGCTGGCACCGTATGATCAGTAGGAGGGGTAGACTCCGGGATCCTAGATGGATCTTGGCGAACCCTTGGACGAATCTCTCCTCGCAGGGAGTGAAGTAACTGCTCATCCTCAGGCTCAAAGACTGAGGCCTGAGAATTAACAGAATTCCCATCACTATCGGAGTTATGCTCCGTCTCTCAGTTACGGGCGTTTTGCCTTTGCCCTTGCCTACCTTCGGAGGTGCTTTCTTGCCTTTTTTGGAGGAAGCAGCAGCTCCCTTATTGATTACTATGCCCCGTGCTCGTTTACGGGGCGGCATTCCACTTTCGTCCCAGTTAGTCCTAGCCATATCTGCAAAACAAATCAAAAAGAGTTAGAAAATACCCAAGAAAAATTGTAGAATTCAGGTTGCAGAAAGACTTGCAGAACCAATCGGCAAGTCGCCGAGTCACTTTTGCGAGCCAGATCGGGGTCGCCGAAAGGACTGGTCTAAAAAATTCCCAAAAAAATGACAGGTCGGCGATGTACAGGGCCCTTCGGTGAATCGCCGACATCACTAGACTAGCTCAGACTAGCCCACCGAAATTAATAGTGAGTTTTAGGGGTTAGGGGCACAAAAAGAGTCATCTAGGGAGACTTTCGGCGAGCTCAGGCTTCCCTCCGAAATTTACAGACTCTAACCTAGCCAAACTACAAAATTAAAGGCGATCAGGAGAGACGCTGGTGAACCGCCAAACGGTTCGACGAGCTTGACCCTGGTCACCAAACTGCCCAACATGCTAAATTTCAACCCCGTTTCCCAAAATCAAGCCTGGAGCCCCCAAAAACAAAATCAAACATAAAAAAACACTCAATTCATACAAGACCCATAAGACCCATGCCTCCGGGGTACTCAGATTTCCTCTAATTTGGCCAAATAGGCCATTTGATGACTTTTGCCCTAAAGAATGACGTCAACCGCTCTATCATTGGGCAAATTATGTCATTTGGCACAATTTGGGGGTTACTCAGACTTCACCCAACAAGACCAAAAAAATATTAACCACAACCCAACAATTTATGATCAATTTTAATGCACAAACCTCGGGGAATCATCATTTTAAGCAAATAGGCACAATTTTGAAATACAAAATAGGCAATTCAACACATCAAATATGATTCAAACACCGGCCCAACACATAAAACCACAAAATTACCAAAAGCATTCGAGTTCAACCACTAATCAAGAGTACGGGGTTCAGAAAACCAACCTTTAAGTTAAATGAATAATTTGATATGCTAGGCGGCAATGTAATCCAAATCCAAACACGAGATCCAAGAACACAACGCGACAACAATAGGAAAATATGGAAAATCTAGAGTGCAGGTGAGAGAGTACGGGGTTTGAAATGTGGGAATATGAAAGATTTTGAATTTATAACCAGTTAGGTCTTTTAAAACCTTTCAGTTCGCAGACATTTTGGCGGTATTAGTCGACCACGCCGAACCGCTCAGCGATGCGCCGAGTGGTGACTTACGTCACTGAGTTTTACAGGACCTCCAGTTAATTTGGGGGTCCAAACGGCGGACAAAGTCGGGCTCGCCGACCTCTTCGGCAAGTCGTTGACTGGACTCTTGGCTCGCCAACCTGCACATTCTCAACCATACTCCACTTTTCAACCTGCACAATCAACGCATGTTGTTCCAAAGCAATATTTAAAACATTAAAAACTTGGATTGCCTCCCAAAAAGCACCTTATTTAACGTTGTGGCACGACGGAAGTACCCATTCAAACTTCATTCTTGGGGTTTGCCATAGTATCACTAGGCAACCCCCCTTGTTATCTTGGGTTTAGATGAGACGAAATTTAACCCATTTGGGTCTCCAGCTGCTTGATAAAGACTTAGTGAAGGGCCACCATTTGCTTAAGAGTCGAAACGTCCTCTTTCATCTCTTTCAGCACTTTGTCAGACCTTGCAATTTCGGTGAGAATGCATGTAAGAATATCTTCTATCCGACCACCCTCATAATCCTTGAGCTTTTGACTCTTATGAGGAGGAATATACCTATCCTTCTCCCACTCTCTTTCTTTCCAACCTTTATTTCCACCCATCCTTGGGTAGATTGCACTATCACCTCTTCCTTGGTCGACTAGGAAGTTACTTTCTCATTGTATAACACTTCAAATTCCCTAACACTATTGGCTAAGATACTCAGCTAGGTCATCATTATTGCTATGCTTTGGTCTCTCTCTTGATCCTTTTCGATCTGTGCTTGTGTCATTTTACAAGTAAGAGGAGAGACTTGTTCATTTCGAATATACCATGCCCTGCTGGTCTTAGTCATGCAATCAATGAGTTGGGACGCTATTGCATAGGGCTGTTGCATTATACCATCTGGTGAAAGTTGATCAACCGCTCCTTTGTTTACCAAGTCAAGGCCTCTATAGAAACATTCCAGTAGCACCTTATCTTGAAGTCGATGAGTCGGTCACTGAAGCACCAGTCCATTAAATCTCAGCCATGTCTCATGGATTTGTTTACCCTCTGATTGCTTGAAACTTTTGATACCATCCCTCAATATCATCATCTGCAACGGAAAAAATAATCTCACTTGGAACATTGTGATCAGCTCCATCGAAGAAGTGGTAGTATCTCTTGGCAACTTAGCCAACCACTTGCTTGCTTCGCCCATAAGAGAAAACGGGAACAGCCTCAGCCTGACCGATTTTTGAGATATGTTCTTAAAGGAGAACGGTCCATATAGATAAACAAAATTCCTAATATGCTCATGGGGATCCTCATGAGACAAACCACCAAACAAACCCTGTAGTTTCAGGAGCTGCAACATGGTGCTCGTGATGTGAAACACAACGTTCCCTTCAGCTGGAGGCAAACGGATGGCCCCAACACCATCCATTTTGGCTAGGTCATTGACATCGTTGAGGTTGCCGACATCATCTTGGTTGTCCACTTGGCTACCATTACCTCCATTAACGCTCATTTCCTCCTCTGTTTTAACAAGAAACACAAAAACAAAAACAAAAATAAGTAGATTCAACTATAACTACAAAGATAACAATTCAACTTCAATAAAATAATTTTTAAACAACACCACTCCCCGACAGCGGCGCCATTTTGATTAACGTTTCAAGCACACCTTATCCAATTATAGGTGCGAATGATCGTTAAGTATTATAAAACCAAATAATTGAGTTGGGGTCGAATCCCACAGGGAGCGGTACGTGTTCAAATTCAATTAAGAAATACCAATGTGATCTAACTAGCTATAGGAATAGATGTTATCGGAAGAAGACATATCAAATAAAAGGGGTGACACGAATGTCAAATGGGGGTTTTTGAGTTTTCAAATTATCAACTACATTCTGTCAAATAGCAATGAGATAACAATAAGGAGAGAAATTCTCGGGATGTGATCGATTATAGGTGAAGTTCGATATATGGGTAATTGAGAATACTAGTAAACATCTAAATTTCAGTTGGTAGGCTAGACTATAATTGAAATAGCTTTCTCTCGAACAACTATTCCACATCAAGTGATTTCTCTTGAACATCAACAAGCATAACAATTAAGAACAACCCAAAACCTTAATGTATCTTCTCTCTCGAGCACGATGGGTAAGACTTGGTTTAGGATTCACTCTCTTGAGCTAAACCCATATCAACCAAATACATACAAATCATTAATCAATAATTTTAGTCCTAAAACCTCTCTCTGGAGCAAGCCAAGAACACTAAAGTAGAACTACATTTGCAACTATAATTCTTAAATTAAACCACAATTAATGATTAAACACACTTTAAAATAGCATTTACACTAGTAATTAACAATACCCACAAACTAATTCAACCCTTAATCAGATGATCATACCCCAAGAATTGGATTTTTAGCCGAACATCATCAAAAGATAAAAACCGTTACAGAATCGATTAGCCATCAACTGGGTAAGAGGAATTCAAGTTTTACAATGCTCCAGTTCGAAGAAAATTAGAAACCCACTTGTGAAATCTCCAAGTTGAGTCTTAAAACCCTCAAGTCTACTAAGAGAACTGTTTTCTGCTAAAAAAATGGATTCAAGAGATAGATAAAAATCTCTCCCTTTCTTCTTCTTTTATTATTAGTTGTTCAAAATCCTATTTATAGTTGCCAAAAATAAGCCACGAAGGGCTCTTCGGCAAAGTAAGTCAGGCTCACCGAACCACTCGGCGAGCCGCCTTTTGATCTCTTCCATCACACTTTTTCCTTGCCATTCAGCATCCTTAAGGTCTGTTACTTTGGGTGATATATCTTGGCTTCGCTGGACTACTCGCCGATCCGCCAAATGCTCCATTTCATCGCCGACTTGGTTCTTTCCTTCAGGGCTTGGCACACTGGAACTTTAGGCAGTCTGATAGCCACTCGACGATTCACCAAATGACCTTAGCGATCACCAGGCTTGCCTTTCTTCATTTCTTCAGCTTGTTTTGTTCCTTTTTGCCTGTTAGTGTCCTTTCTTTGCTCCTCAATCCATTTACCTGAAAATCCAGGCATTAACATTAGTTTATAGCATAATTTAGGTATTTGAGGACACTAAATCTATCAAAACAAAGCCCTAAATGAGTCCAAATCTTGGACTCATCATCTACCAATCTAGCTTTATGTTTGTTTACAAAACCATTTGAATTTATCTTTATTCAAAAAATTCTAATCACTTTTCTGTCTTGGTGTCTTTCCACAAGCTTCCAAGGTTTGTTCTTTTCTATCATGTCCAGCTCATCCTTCATTACATTTATGTAACTTTTATCCATTTTTTCTTGCTCATATCATGCAGGTTCAAAAACAACATTGCAACTCTGATAAATATCAAAGAGTGACCTTGTTCTCCTAATAGGCTGATCATCCACCAATTCAGTATAATCAAGTTGTGAATTATTGTTCTTTACTCGAGACTCCTCATTGGAGTCACATTACTCATCTTAATGGAACTGAACGTCCCTAATTACCATAATCTTTCTTGATCGCAATTTAAATATCTTGTAAGCTTTAGAAAATAAGCTATAGCGAATGAAAATTCACAAATCTGCCTTCTTATCTAACTTGTATCTCTTAACCTATGGAACATAAGAAAAACATAAACATTCAAATATCTTAAGGTTTTTCAAAATAGGTTTGAAACCATACAATGCCTCGAATGGAGTCTTTCATTCCACTACCCAACTAGGTAGTCTATTCAACAAGAAAACAACAATGTTTGTTGTTTCAGCCCAGAACTTCTTTGGTAGATTCTTTCCATGCAACAAGCATCGTGACATCTCCATGATTGTTCTATGATTTCTCTCACTCACTCCATTTTTTGTGGAGAAAAAGGGATAATGGCTTGGTTCTCTGCTCAGCTTTTTCACAAAATTAATTGAACATATCTGATGTATATTCAGTTCCATTATCTAATCTAACGACCTGAATCTTGCAGAAATTCTCATTCTTTATCCAATCTTTGAACTTCATGAAAATTTCAACAACTTTGGATTTAAACTTCATAAAACAAATCCAAAAAATTCTTGTTAGATCAACAATAAAGATAATATAAGGCCTGCTGCCATTGAGTTATGGAGTTCTTGGTGAACCACAAATATCAGTAAAAATGAAGTGCAACTTCTCTGTAGCTCTCCAGGTGGAACTTTTAAATGGAAGTCTAGTCTACTTACATAGCAAACAAGCCTGACATCTTGAGAGATGTTCCTCCGTGTTTGGTAGACAATTTACCAATTTACTCCATTGCATAAACAATAAAGCTTTGTAATGAAAATATCCCAATCTTTTGTGCCACGTTTCCACAACGGTAGAATAACTTTGAAAAGCTATGTGTTCCTTCTCCAATTGATTCAAGGAAAAACTTTTTCCTGCATTTTAATTCTAAATATTTTCTGATCACTAGTATCACTGATCATGGACTCTTTATCTTCAAATAATAATTTGAATCCATTTTCTAGCAGTTGTCCAATACACAATAAATTATGATCAATTTCAAGAACAAATAAAACTTCATAACTAAGTTTTATACCTTTGTAACTCTCAATTGCTATGGGTCCCTTTCCTCTCACTGGGAGGTATTCTTCATTTCTGATCTGTACTCATTTTTTAACTAATCTATCAAGTTCTCTGAAAAGCTTTTCATCATTGGTCATGTGGTTTGTACAACCCTTATAAACAAGCCAACTTTAACATTAATTTTTGATTGTGAAATAGGTGGCCAAATGTAACACCCCAGATTTATAAAAGGAAAAGTTCTCACCTTGTAGTCGACTAGGCAATCCACCGAGTCGACTTGGTGATCCGACAAGTGGGATCTCCTCGCCTTTTGGCTTGATCCCTAATGGCAAGTATTCTGTAAAATTTGGTGAGCTAGGTCGGGCTCGCCAATCCATTCGACGCCTCGCCAAAGCCTCATTCCCCATCGCCTAGTCGTCTGCTTCTTAGGAGTGAGCTACTATAAATTTAGGCAAGCCAAGGGCTCACTTGGCGAGTCGCCAAGTGCCCTTCGGGGAGCTCCAGTGTGAGGGTCTGTAAATTTTATGTTGGGGACTTAAAGGTCTTTTCATATTTACTTGAATCCTAGAATACCTCATTTTACCCTTAATCTAAAGGCCTATAAAGTACCAATGATGTTGTTGTTTTTGTGTTGTTAAAAGGACATTCTCATAAACACATAACTAGCATGATGTGAAAGGTTTTCTCACATAGAAAGTTTTCTGAGGTGGAAAGGCTTTCTCACCTAAATGAATCAAGAGTAAGAGTTATCCTAATGAACTAGTTTGGATTGGTTGTCCAAGGGAACCTTTTCATGAGTAATGAAGTCAAGTAAGAAATGACTATTCTGTGGGAATTTATTCTTACCACCGAGTGGATATTGAAAGTGAGATGGAAGCTCTCCCATAGTAGAGGCCGGGTTTCCAAAGTAATCTCATGAGATGGAAGATCCCCGGTAGTAGAGGTGAGGTTTCTACTAGCAATCTCCATATCACATAAACTATGTGCCCTCATAGGTTGATTAGCTAGTGGATCCAATTAAGCTAGATGTTCATGGTTCTACCTTAGGCAAGTAGAACCACCCTTTTCAGTGTGGGAGACACCGGGTGATCATGTTACAGCTCAAGTGGTCAAATGTCGGTTAAGGCTAATTTCCCCAAAAGTAATAATGAACTAAGGTTACTTCAAGGAGTATCTCACATGAGTTCAAGGGTTCCAAAGATGAAGTTAGCTTGCATTGACCATGATTTTATGACCTATGTTTTATAAAAACTATATCATGTTTAGCTTGGTCAATTGCATGTCATGAAATGAAATGTCCCTTTTAACATGTTTTAAATGTTTATGTATGGCTATCATACTTGGTACATTGTATTGTAATAATGCATATTCTTGCCTACATTTTTCCCATATGTAGGGTCTGATAGTCACGTTTTTAGTTTTCATGGCTAGAGGTTGCTTTGAGATATTCCCGAGCTTTGGTGAGTCCTCATGGTTTAAGGACGTAGTTATTCTTTTAGTTTCTTTCTTGTATTTCACTTTTAGACATCATGTATGGGCTAGGGCCAATTCCATTCTATTGTATTAGATGGCTATGATGATACATGATTTTAGACTTCCGCTTTACTTTTATAAAATGATTTAGACTTGGACTATTGTTTTACTCTTATTGTTCTATTTCTTATGTTATGAGAGCTAAGTGGCTTGTATGGAGTCCTTCGGGGTTTTATACGCCATGTTACAACTAGGGTATACCCCTGGGTCGTGACAAACTTGGTAATCGAAGCACAAGGTTTAGAATGGTCCTAGGATGTCTCATAAGCCACGTCTAGTAGAGTCTGTCATAAGTGTAAAGCGCGCCACATTTATGAATTGGAGGATACAGGATGAGTAGGAAGCTTCAGTTCTTTCATTACTCTAAAGTCGTGCGATAGAGTTCAACTCTATAAAGTTTCTCTCCTAATCCTTATCCTATGTTCTTCAGGATATGGCTACCCAAAGAGCTTATGCTAAAAGGAATGTGAGGGAGAATGAGGAACAAGAAGCTCCTCCCTAAGCTCCTCAAGTTCCTGTCAATCCTTTGGCCAAGTATCGAATGCGGAGTTTAGGGCTCCTTTCCAAGTGTTTGCTCAAGCGGTGACGGCCCAAGCAAATAGGGAGGTTGCGGTTCCTGGGAACCCAAATATGGGTACGACAACTTCAAGGGTAAGGGACTTCACAAGGATGAACCCTCCAGAGTTTCATGGTTCCAAAGTTGAGGAAAATCCTCAAGAGTTTATCAATAAGGTCCATAAGTTTTTGGTGATCATGGGAGTTATGCCGGTAGAAAAAGCGGAGTTGGCCGCTTATCAACAAAAGAAAGTGGCTCAAATATGGTATAATAAATGGAAAGAAGGGAGACTGGAAGATGCGGGTCCTCTTGATTGGGAGAAGTTCAAAGCCGCATTTCTTGATAGGGTCTTTCCCCTATAGATGAGGGAAGCGAAGGTGCTTGAGTTCATTAACCTTCGGCAAGGGAGTATGAGTGTGAGGGAGTGTGCTCTAAAGTTTACTCAATTGTCGAAATATTCTCCAACAATGGTTGCAGATTCAAAGGTTAGAATGAGTAAGTTCGTTTCGGGTGTATCTGAAATGGTAGTTAAAAAATGCTGAATCATCTTGCTCATTCATGACGTGGACATCTCTCGTCTCATGGTGCATGGACAAAAAATTGAGGAGGAAAAACTTAAGTAAAAGTCTAGAGAGGTGAAAAGGGCTAAGACCGGTTATGGTAATTTCTCTCATACAAGGTCCGATGGACAACGTCGACCTAGATTCCGACAAAGGTTTTCCTGCTGAGATATAGTGTCTAACCCTTAGCCTCAAAGAGGTAATGGTAGTGGATCTTCATTGTCTAGGTCTACTTGTACTAAGTGTGGAAGGAAGCATGATGGTAAGTTTCTTTCCGTCACGGTTGGTTTTATATTTTAGTGGCTGTGGATTATGTTTATAAATGGGTGGAAGTCGTGGCACTACCTAACAATGAAGGGAAGAGTGTTGTTCAATTCTTAAAACGCTACATGTTTGCAAGATTTGTCACCCCACGTGCTATTATTAGTGATTAAGGTTCGCATTTTTACAACCGGCTGTTTGCATCTGTATTGAGTAAATATGGAGTGAAGCATAAAGTGGCAATGCCATATCATCCATACACGAGTGGCCAAGTTGAGGTTTTGAATCTAGAGATTAAGAGTATACTGGCTAAGACCGTGAATTCAAATAGTACTGATTGGTCTCGGAAATTAGATGATGCCCTTTGGGCGTATCGCACTGCCTACAAGACACCAATTGGAATGTCTCCATATCAGCTTGTTTTTGAGAAATCTTGTCACCTACCGTTTGAGCTTGAACACAAAGCACTATGGGCATTAAAGGCAATAAATCTGGATTGCGCGAATGCTTCGAAAGGGAAAGTAGATAAGCTGAACGAAATGGAAGAATTCAGGTTCAAGGCATATGAACGTTCAGCTCTCTATAAGGAGAAAATGAACAAATGGCATGATTCTAAAATCCTTAGGTGAGAATTTCGAGTTGGATATTTTGTGTTGCTGTATAATTTTCGACTGAGACCCTTCCCGGGAAATCTCAAGTCAAAGTTGTCCGTCAATTTAAAGTGACACGAATGGGGCCATTGAAGTCGAAGGTAAGGAGGGTCCAACTTTCAAGGTGAATGGGCAGCGTCTGAAGCTTTATTGCAGCGAGTGTCATGAGATTTCAGTTATTTAAGTGGTGTATTTTGAAGATGCTTGAGAGCATTTCAACGTCGTGCCATGACGTTAAATAAGGCACTTCTTGGGAGGCAACCCAAGCTTTAGTTGTTTTGAATAATGTGTGTTGTTTGTGCAGTTGTAAGCGATTCTGCGAGGGTATGACCATTTCGGCGAATCGTCGAATGGAACAACGATCGTAACTTGGCTCGCCTTCTTCCCCTCAGGGAAGGGGCTGCAGTTCTAGAATATTCAGTGAAGCAGAAAGCTTACTAGTCAATGGGCCGAAGAGGTTAGGCGAGCCCGACTTTCACCGCCTTTTGGTCTCAATTGGAGAGCCAATATTTAGGACATTTCGGCGAACTGCATGTAAATATGCGGTTCGCTGAATCATTCGGCGCTTCCCATATTACTTCTCCAAATGGCCATCATTGAAGACTTTTCCTAACTCTGATCTTGTCATTCAGTGCTATTACATTTCTATTTTTTTTCTTTTTCCTTGTCCATTTATTTCTTTTGCATTGAGGACAATGTTGGATGTTTTTGGTGGGGTGGAACCTTCTTAGGAATACCACCTTTAGATGTCATTGAATGATTTGTCCTTTGCATTTTTGAGTATTCATTAGGAGCAATACCGATGACTTGAATAGTGCTCTTAATTGAACAAAATGAATGTGGGGTTACGATGAGAAGTTACATAGGCAATATGTGCACTTTGAACATCTTGTTGTGACTAGACGGTTGTCGAATGAGTCTCTTGTGATTAACATTGCACGCTAGCTAGAAAATGTGGACTCTTGTTTGATAATTGTATCAATGCCTTGTGTGGTAAGATTACCTTGAACATTGTGCTTTATGACACCTAGAATTCGCCACGTTGGTCCGGTTGATTGAGTGATGCAAGCAACAGACATGATCTTAGGCAAAAAAAAATTAAGAGTGAGCCTATTTGACAACATACCTCTTTGTGGCCAACCTTGTGAGATGTGTGAACCTTGCTTGGCCCCTTTTGAGCCTAACCTTTTCTTGGAAGAAACTTGAACAATTGTGACCTCTTTTTAACCCTTGACCCATAACTTTCATGAAGAATGGTTTTTTTGAATAGCCAACTTAGGCCAAAAGTCTAAGTTGGGGGTGCGGTGAAAAAGAAAGAGAATCAAGAAGGGTGAAATATTCCCCCGAGTTGGATTGTTTGGAAAATAATGGAACCCCTCTATATAAAAAAAAAGAAGTAAAGAGAAAAGGGAGTGGAAAAGAACAAAGAAAAGAAAAAGACTGAAAAAGGGAAAGCTGTGAAATAAAGTTGTGAAATAGCAAAAGAAAAGGGGTATCCGGTGATTCATGTCTAGTTGAATAATGCGGTGGATTATGATCATGTTTGAATGAGAAAGAAAAGGAGAATATGATTTTCAAGTCATACTTCGTGAAGGAAGGAGCCACTAAGCCTAAATTGTCATACCTTTACACTCAGCCTCATTACAAGTATTAAAAAGACCTTTTTGATCTTGAGTGAGCTGAAGCAAATGTTGATTGGAAAATAAGGGCAAGCCTATGGGTGGAGTCATGCCTGTGCTCATCTTTTTGAGTGTGAGAGTTGTATGTGATTCCAGAACCTTAATTCATTGAGAGATTTTATGTGAATATGGAATCATCTTTGTTGTGAGGGCATTTGAATACCTTTGTTGAGCTTTAACTTGCATTTGAAGCAAGCATTGTGAGCTTGAGTATACTTGATGATGGTGAGTCACAATTCAAAACTTTAAGTGCATAATTGATCATTGCATGAGAAGTTTGAACCTTGTTGTGTGCATTTATTTTGAGTCTTATGCAGCACTATTTGTAGACATCGTAGTTGAACTGATTGATCTTGAGTTTTACTTGAGGACAAGAAATTTTTTAAGTTGGGGGTGTTGATGAGTCCGAGATTTCGACTCATTTAGGGCTTTGTTTTGATAGTATAAGTGTCCTCAAATGCCTAATTTATGCTCTAAACTGATGTTAAAATGTTGATTTGCAGCTATGAAGGCTAAAGAGCAAGGCAAGGACATCACCGGGGAAAAAGGAGCTAAAAAGCTGAAGGAGTGAAGAAAAGAGATCTTGGTGATCGCCAAGACCACTGGACGAACCGCCGAGTGACTCATCACTCCGCCTAAAGTTCCAGCATGCCAGCCCTGAGGATGAGAGAAGTTGGGCGAGGCACAAACCTCTTAGTGAAACACCGACTGGATCGGCGAAGAAAGGTTAGACCGCTGAAAGTTACAGAATGCGCCATGAAGATGCAAACAGATTGGTGATCCAAAGGATCGAAGGGCGAAGCGCGGAATCAATCGGCGACCCAGACATAGATCGCCGATTTTCCCCAAAAGGCCAAATTTTTTATTAGTATAAATTGATATTTTGAAGAGAGAGAAGCTATCCAAACATTATGAGAACTTAGACTTAGAACGAAAACATGGGTTTTGTTGGTTTTTTGAAGAAATTTTCAAGTAGATTTCGAGTGGTTTTTTTTAATGAAGCTATATTTACTCAATTTAGGGTTTTGGATATCAATACCCATCTATGGAGCATGTAATAGGTATTGAATTTTCACTTTTTATGATGACTAGCTAAAACCCCATTCTTGGGGGTTTGACCATTTGATTAATTGCTTAATTTACCTGATGGGTGTTAGAAATTGTTGATTGTTTTGCTAATTCGTAGTGGGTCTGATTTATTGCTATTGTTATTTTGCTGTATTGAATGTTTATTTCATTGTTACTAGTGTTTTATTCTTTCTTCAGAGAGAATTTTTAAACCAAGGCTATAAATTAGCCCTCGTATTGATTGGGCTATTGTGGGTTCAGATCAAGAGAGTGAATCCTAAGGTTTGTTCTACCTAACTAGCTCGAGAGAGTAGATGGAGTGAGGTTTTGGGCTGGTTTTCATATTTAATCTGTTGAGGTTCGAGAGAACTCAGTTGAAGCGAGGTAGTTGTTTGAAAGAAAGCTACCTTATCTAAGGTCCATCCTACTCACGAAGATTTAGTAACATTTAGTAATTGGCTAACACCCATTTAGTATAATTGGCAGTTGATTTGTCAATCCCCCAAGTACCTTTAAATCATTTGATTACCTCTGTTGTTCGTTATTGTTGTGGTTGCTAATTGATATCAAATTCCCCCACTTGACATTTTTGTCACCCTTTTGACCTATTTAAGTGATTCCGATAATTTCTATTCCTACAACTAATTAAATCACATTTACTACTTCATAATTGAATTCAAACATATACTACTCCCTATGGGTTCGACCCCAACTCTTCGTTGGGGTATTTGCGATGTTAATCAAAATGGTACCGCTGCTGGGGAGTGGTGTTGTTTAGAATTCTGTTATTGAATTTAAATTGTTATTTCTTTGTGTTGTAGTTGAATCAACTTACCATTTCTTGTGAGATGTTTGTGATCAGGTGAAAGGATAAGTGCAAATGAAAGCCCTGTGAACCAACCTGGTTAACAAGATGATGTTCGTGAGTTCTTTCACGCCAACGAAGATCCATTAGGGGGGTGTAGGTGCTATTCACTTAACTCCGGTTGTGAATCATGCTGAATTTCACGTGACAAACACAATGCTGCACCTTTTACAAGCCAAAGGCATATTTGGGGGACTAGAGCATGAGAATCCCCATAAGCATATTCGTAATTTCGTGGAAGTGTTCAGCCCGTTCTCACTCAAGGATGTTACACAAGAATCAATTAGTCTCCGATTGTTCTCGTTCTCTTTAATGGGAGACGCAACCAAGTGGTTAGCAAAGCTACTAAGGGATTCCATTTTGTCATTGGAGGAGCTTACCGACGCATTCTACGTAAGGTTCTTTCCAACCTCAAAGATGGTGAAATTGGGTGACAACATCAAAAACTTCAAGATAGTAGAAGGGGAACAAATTCATGAGACTTGGCTGAGATATCGAAAGTTGCTATTACAATGTCCTACTAATGGGCTTTTGGGTTATGTGATACTTCAATATTTCTACAGAAGTTTAGACTCAATGAACAAAGGAGTAGCCGACAAGCTGGCTCGAGGAGGGATAATGCCCCAACCATTTGAGGTAGCCTCATCCCTTCTTGATGAAATGAAAAAGATCAATCAGGCACGGTACACTCAAGAGGACCAAGTTTCCCCCTTTAGTTTTAGGATGACGAAATAGCAACTTCAGAAGGAGAAAGAGAGGGATTAGAATATTAACAAAATAATGTCCCCTTTACTACCGTTTACACCTACAACCGGATGAAGTGTATTTGATAGATTAATCACTTATCTACCCTATATATATCAAACCTATATAAGAAGTCTTATCTTCGGGTGTCAGCGTAAAAAGAATTCAGAAGGTGACCCAAACTTTTTGGGGGGGGTTAGGTCGAATTGTAGCTTCGATTAGCATATTTGAGTTATTTATCATATTCGGTTGAAAGCCTTATGATATAGTTCTTGTTCTATGATAGTTTTGCGGATTATTTCATTTATGTCGTTGTTCATAGTTCTTAAGTATTTAATGTCTTGAGTGCTTAAGTACAAGTTCAAGGATAGTTTTATTAAGTCTTGTAGTTTGTCTATTTCTTTTTTTATTTCTATCCAACTTTCTAGGTAATTTTGGTTTATCATTTTGTATTATAGAATGTTTCTCTATAGTGTCTTTCTTCTAGTATTTCCAGTCTTTTTATTTCTTCTATACAGTTTTTGAGGTATTCTAGATATTCTATTTCTCGAGTTTTAGTGTATTTATTTATATTTGCGAATATGATTTTTTGTAGCAGATTTATGTCTTCTAAGGTTTTTAACCAATATTTTTGGTGTTTGTAATTAATCATATAAATCTATGTCTGAAAATATGTCCGAGTTTATTTCTAGTTGATCTCTTAAGGTTATTTCATCAAAGTTGTACCATCTTTGATTTATTAATTCATCTATTTCTAATAGTATTGCCTTTTTGTAGATTATTTCTCTTAATTCTGGTATTAAATTTCTGAGTGCATATAATCTGACTATTTTTTCTTCATTAGTCATTATATTTATTATAGGGTATCCGTATGTTGTG
>JAJONR010031956.1:0-27214 GCA_029582245.1 Solanum etuberosum
TATATATATATATATATATATATATATATATATATATATATATATATGAAAAGATGAACTAATGCGGAAGCTAAAATCTGAGATAACTAATAATGGGGAATACCCATAACTGGTCTGAATATATATAATATACTAAGAGTTTAGTGACACTGAAAATTCACTCAAAAACTAAAGCTGAATCTAAACTATGTCTGAAAAAGCCTCTACTGACTAGAGTTGTTGAGACATGTCCCCAGCTAACCCTAGAAAAACTGAAATTGAAATGAAAGACTAAATCTAAAAATATGTCTATTGTCTTCGAAGTATGAGAACTCATCACTGGAGCTGCTGAATGTGGATCGGGAACCGATCTACGTGTAATCTGGATGCTGAGAACCTGAACCTACATGATGAAAAGATGTAGCGCAAAGTATGCGTCAGTACTTGGAAGGTACTGAGCATGCAGGATATGGATAAAACTGAAAAAAACATATAAGCTGAACAAGCATAACTGAGTAATGACATAATCTGAACATGATGGAAATATTGAAATATACTGAAAAGAACTGAACTGAATGCAATTACCAAGTACATAACATGCTGAGACTGAATACTGAAATATAACTGAAAACTTGGTCAAATACACTAGAGTCTGACTGCGGGAGCTACTAGTAACTGACATAACCACCACGTGAGCTAACCGTGGTGTCTGATGTATACACCCCATCGAAGGGCCCGATATACCTTGCTAGGGGTATAAAGTCATGACTGGCGTGATCACTAAAACTGATTCCCACAGAGGGGACTTAACCTACGGGGGAACATAGTTTTGGGACTATGAGGGTACGTTGAAATCCTAGTCCACTCGGTGCTAAGCCTACTCCCAACTAAATATGTATATGATACATTATGACTGAAATACTGAATAGCTCAAAATACTGACATGCAAATCTGAGAATGTAACAATTATATACTGATAATGTGGCATTCGAAACTAGAGCATGTATATCTGTTTAACGATTCCACGAAAACATGATAATATGATTAAGAATACTCTAACAGCTAAATCACAACTAATATCTAAGGTTTTAGAAACCCTAGGTCTAAGCAAGATATAGGAATCAAGAATCTTACTGAATTCTAGGGACCTAGTTGACGAAGGGAACCCACTAGTGAAATCCCACATACCTGGTGACGAAATTCACGGAGAAATTTTTTGATTTCGGGGCTGGAACTGAAGAAAACTTGTTGCGTGTTCTTAAGGGGTTGGTCGACTCTTTCTCCTCTTTTTCACTCGAAGTTTTGCTGAATTTTGGTGAATAAAGGTTTTGTTTATGTTCTGACTAGGTTATTAGGCTTAAACTGAGTAAAACGACATTGTTTAGGCATCAAACGACGTAGTTTAAGTGCCGAACGCATAGGGGAAAGGACAAAAATGACCCTGACTTAATTCTGACGAAGCCCATCCACAGAGGGAACGACTGTCCGTCGTTTGGACTACCGGCCGTCATTTGGGTTCGTCGTTCATGATCTGCCCGACAGGGCTTCACTAAAACGAGCATAAATTTTTACTCCAAGATGGGATTTTAGAAAACTCGATGGCGTTAGAAAGAGGATTCAATTATCTTTCATTTGGTAGGTCATGGGCCACCTAATTCCTTGTGTGCCAAGAGTTATGACCGTTTGAAGTTGACCCAACAACAATTTCCCTCTAACTGGCTGCTGACCCTCACCTACGGTCCGTAGGTCCAACCACGGACCATACTGGTCGACCATGGGTGGGATCAGAGACTATAAAGATTTTGGCCTTAACAACGGAACCCCACCTACGGTCCGTGGGTGGTTCCGTTGGTACTGGCACCAGATTTTCTGAAAACTAGGATTTTCTTCATTTTTGAGATCCTAGGTGTTACAACTTCTTCACTTCTCTAAGTCGTGCCATAGAGTTTAACTCTATTAGGTCTTTCTCCTAATCCGTGCCCGATGGTTTTCAGGATATGACTACTACAAAGGCTAACGCTAGAAGGAATGAGGAAGACAACATGGATCAAGGAATTCCTCCCCAAGTTCCTCCACAAGCTCCAATTGACTCTTTAGCTGAGGATGTGACTAATGCATAATTTAGGTCCGCCTTTCAAGTGTTGGCTAAAGCCGTGACGGTCCAAGCCAATAGAGAGGTAGTAGCTCCCGTGAAACCAAATGTGAGTACGACGGCTTCAAGAGTGAGGGACTTTATGAGGATGAACCCTCCGGAATTTTATGGGTCAAATCTTGAGGAAGATCCTCAAGAGTTCATAGATGAGGTCTATAAGGTGTTAGAAATTATGGGAGTTACTTTGGCGGAGAAGGCGGAATCGACCACTTATCAACTCAAAGGGGTTGCACAGGTTTGGTTTAATCAATGGAAATAAGCTAGACCGGTAGGAATGGGTCCCATAGAGTGGGAAACGTTCTTGAGATGAGAGAAGCTTTGGTGCTTGAGTTTATTAACCTTAGGCAAGGTAATCTGAGTGTTAAGGGATATGCGTTGAGGTTTACTCAATTGTCTAAATATGCTCCATCCTTAGTGGCCGACTCTAGGTCGAGAATGAGTAAGTTTGTGTCGGGGGTGTCTGATTTAGTAGTGAAAGAATGTCGTACCGCCATGCTCATTGGTGAGATGGACATTGCTCTTCTTATGACTCATTCTCAACAGATCGAAGAAGAGAAACTGAAAGGGAGAGCTAGGGAGAAAAAGAGGTCTAGAAATGATGATGATAATTCCTCTCATATAAGGTCCGATGGACATGGTCGTCCTAAGCATCTGTCACGCCCCGAGCCTACACCCTGGGCGGAACTGGCACTCGAGAACCATTGTTGGCCTCAAGCGAACCCTTGGCCTGGCTAGACTCTCAGTGGAAGACTTTAAGCATTGATAAGAGAATTTAAATGCAATTTTAACTCAACTTTCTCAACTAAACTTAGAATGTTTTAGAAACAAACATTCAACTTAGCCAAAGTGGCAACTCAAGTCTTAACATAAACAACTGAAAATGGAAAGACTACAGAACAAATAACTCTCTGTCTATGAAGCCTCTAAACTATGAGGGATGTCGGGACAAGACCCCCGATCATCCTAAGAACTGAAAATGCTAAAAACAATGTAAAAAGGGGATCCTCCGGAAAGCAAGGAGGCTCACCAACTGACTCTGAGTGCTCGACTGGATCAACGAGGCGCTGGATGCTGATCCTGATTACCTGTATCTGCATCATAAAAAGATGCAGGCTAAATGGCATCAGTACATTGAATGTACGAGCATGCGAGGAGAAAACTAAATATGACATAAGCTTGAACTGAATTCTAAAAGAAACACTTACCTTAGCTTTACTCAACTCATGGATACTTAACTCAATGTATAAATAACCAACGGTAAAGATGCAACTTATATAAAGAATTTAAACAGTAGGTAGCAACTCAATGTATTGAAAAATATAATAAAAACTCAATGAATATATATATATATATAAAATAAATAAATATACTTCTGTGGGAGTTTCTCTAACCGACAACCATCACTATGAGCTATGTGATGATACAACGTCTCGCCCACGCTGCCATAAGTTTCCTATAACTTGCCGGGATATAGAATGCCTCAACTAAGTGGATCAATTAGTCTATGCTAAAAAGCATTAAGGAATCATCTAAAAAGTATGACCATTTCTACCCACGATGGCTACATGGTTTATGGAGACTTGAGTTATTTTGAACTCGTACCCATATCGATGCTCAATACTACTCCTAAAATATACTCAACTCATATGTTTAAAAACATAACTCTTTCTGTGGTTTGAGATTATTACTCAAAAACTAGCTCAAAAGCTCTCTTGGAAATCGATGTTTCCTTTCTTGTTTAAATGTGAAAACATTTTAACTCTTGGGAATACTTAGTTCCCTATAATCATTTGAAGAAATGAACTTCACTCATACTCTTACTCAACTCAATGCTCATGTCTTTAAAACAAGTTTAAAACATGTGTAAAAGACTTTGGAAATGACTCTAAGAACTCTCTAGACTTGACTCTTAACTTTCCTTGAATTTGAATTTATGGATTCAAGGTTATGATTCATGTTTACAGATGATTTCTAGATGTTTAGAAGTCATTTAGAGTAGTTAGAATCGATAGGAAGTGATAGGACACTTTAAGAGAACTTAGAAGGGATAAACAATGAAAAACGGGTGTGGGCAGACGTCCCGATCGCATTGCTGGCGCGCCGCGCCAGCCCCAAAGTTCTGGGGCTCATTTTGGGTACACTGCTGGTGTGCCGCCCCAACCTCTCTGGCGCAAATAGGGCGCGCCGCGCTAGACCCTCCCCAGGTGATCCTGACATTTTTTCCTCTCATTTTCTGATCTTAATTCGATTTAATTCGATTCTTTTTCTCAATTTCTCTTTATATTCATATACCCAATATATGTACACAAGAATCTAACTCAAAGCAACTATAAAACTCGACACAATCATCTCAAGAACTCCTCAATCTCAGCCCAATTCAAGAACGAAGGCAAATTCAAGAACACACATCAAGAACATCAAACTTTCAACCTTTTTAGAACGAATTCACGCTGAAATAAACATGTTAGGCGCGTGGGTGAACAAACCCAATGCTATGTGAACTTACATACCTCATAGGATTGAATCCTTGGCGAAATCTGGAATCAATTCTTCAAGAAATCGATGAATTTTGACCTTTCTCCTTCTTTTCTCCTCTTGAGTTCTTCTCTCCAAAACCCTAGGTGTAATTTTGAGTGCGTAAACTGAACCAATTCAGTTTAGACCCCTAAGTAATTACCAAAAACGAATTAAGCTAATTGGGTAATGAAAAGATCAAAATACCCTTCTAAAATCCGATTTGACTTTCCTTATCTAGACAGCCCAACTTCAAATGGGCATATCTCCCTCGTACAAACTCAAAATTTAGCAAACTCGGTGGCGTTGGAAATATAATTCAAAGATCTTTCCTATGATATCTTGTAGCCCACCTAACTCATCTTGTGCTAGGATTTATGGTCATTTGAAGTTGATAAAAAAACTCATACTTAACATAACTTGCCAAATTTCAGATTTTCCATTTTTTCCAATAATGGTTCTTTCTAATTCTAGCTCTTTCAAAAGCGGATTGTTATAGCATTGACAAAGGTTTTCCGGATAAGATTCCTCCAATGCTCCTAAGTATAGTGAAGATAGGGTGGCTAACCGTAAACCGCAAGGAATTAATAGTGAATCCCTATGGCCTACTTATGTTAGATGTGGAAAGAGACATGAGGGTAGATGTTTGGCCGGAATGAAGGGTTACTTTAGTTGTGGTGAAATTGGTCACAGAATCAGGAATTGTCCAAAGATGAAGGCGCTGTCACCGACCGGGACTCAGATCAGATGGTGGAGTACTATTCTACCACAACGAGACAGGCATCATCGAATCGAAGGCCAAATAGAAAGCATTCCCTAAGGGAAGAGAGGGTAAGCAAGTTATTCCTAGTGATTCAGATGGGAATGCTCCAAAGCAGAATAGGTTCTATGCTCTTCAAGCTAGAGGTAAACAAGAGTGTCCTCCGAATGTTGCTACCGGTATGTGTTTTATGCTTTATTAGATTCCGGTGTTGCTTGTATTTTGTGGCTTGATAGACTTGATATGATAGACTTTGATGTTGTCTTTAGTATGAATTGGCTGCATTATTGTTATGTTTTATAGATTGTAGAACCCGATATGGTCAATATGAGTTTTAAGTATGTTGTTGAGTTTAGAATCATCTTGTTTGATGGATGTGAAAGCTTAGTGATAACTTGATCCGACCTTAGAATTGAAAAGAGCGGTGCTTAGAAAGTCCGTTTAGGCTTTCTTCCAAGGGGGAGATGGTGTGCGTAGATAGCAAGGTCGTTGAGTGTTCCTAATGTTCATGATTTGGGTTACTTGAAGTTCTCACCTTTGAAGGGTGTAATGAGTTTGAGAAGTGTAGTCCCCGTTTTGTAGGCCCATATAAGATCTTAGACGGCAAGTTAAGAAATAGAAGAACAAGAAAGTTGCTTCCGTGAAAATGTTATGGAGTGATCTTTTAGTGAGGGTTTTAGTTGAGGGTGCTACTTGGGAGGCCGAGGCCAATGAGATGTCCCGATATCCTCATCCTTTTTCCTTCTACTCCTCTTTTAGTTTGATATGATAAGTTCCTCATGGTTTGTTCTTTGTGTGAAGTCATGTGTGTTTTAGATGTTTTCATGATTTCCTTATGTTGTGCATCTTCATGAAAAACTTGTGTTTTTGAAAGAAAATGAGTTTGCATGATTGATTTTCCTCATGTTGTAGTGCATTGATTATGAGTTGCCTATAGACTTCATGAGATGAGTTGAGAAACATGCCTTAGCTTGGAGTTGAGAGATTCCTCCTTGGATGTATGTTATGAGTATAGATTGCATATAGGCTCCATGAGCTTGTGTTGAACATGCTTTTAGCTTGAAGATGGTAGTTCCTCCTTGAACATGAGAAATTTTAGAATTTCATGCATTTTGGATTGTTAGATGTAGTTCCTACCTTCCATATGATGCATTGAGCATGTGTAGCTTGGAGTTGATGATTCCTCCCAGGTTGTGTGCATTTAGATGTGTTGCATGCATGATGGATTGCTAGTCTTGAGTCGTCTCCTTTAAAAAGTGCCTAGAATGTCATTCGAGGACGAATGTTCTCAAGGGGAGATATTGTAACGCCCCGTATGCAAAATAGGGAAGCTTAGCAAATTTAAGAAATTCCAGGTGTCACCCACGAGGGTCAACCACGCCCCGTCGTTGGATCCATGCCCCGTAGGTTAGCCTCGTGGATGGGCACCATGGAAAATTGCCTAAGGCAGTAACCACGCCCCGTGGATGGGTCCACAGCCCGTGGTTAGGTTTCGTAGGTCCATGGCCCAAAGTTCAGAATCTCTGACCATGAACCTCGATCGACCAGGAAGGACCGTAGGTCCATCCACGGCCCGTCGACGTGGTCTTGTGGTTGGTGACTGGTCGGCTAATTAAGGGGTACAAGGGTCCTTTATGGATTTAATTAGAATTAAGTGGTGTCGTTTTACACTAGTCTAAACCACCTATATAAGTATTTTAGACCCCTAAACTAAGTCATTCAAGTCATTATTTCAAGACCCCAAGGAAATCTCAAGCTCCTCTCTCAAATAATTCTCTCTCTAGAAAGTTGAAGAAGAAGAAGAAGAAGAGGGTCAAGCTAGGTCAAGTCAAGTCTCCATTCTTCTAACATTGGTAGGCTTTGTAATCAAGGTGTGATGGTTTATTCATCCATGGATTCCTTTCATCCATGGATCCCCATGTTTTCCGCAATTTAGAAGAAGAATTCCCCAAGTCAAATTAGGGTTTCTTCTAATGTTATGGGTTATGATCCAATAGAGTGGATTATGGTTGTTTATGTTTGTTTATGATGGAATTGCATGTTTTAGTATGATTATACATGTATCCATGCTTAACCTATGATTCTAAAGTGAATTTGATATGGATAGGTTTCATGCCATGAAAAGGGAAATTGAGGGTTTATATGTGATCTTCTAGGATTGATGAATTACATTATATATTGCTTGAGATAGAAGCATATAGATATGAATTTCTTAAGAGTAAAGCATATAGATATGAATTTCTTAAAAGTAAAGCATATAGATATGAATTTCTTAAGAGTAAAGCATATAGACATGAATTGATTTAAAATTAAGGCATATATGATTAGGGCTTTTAGAGTAAAGCTTTCATGCTGAAGTATGTTTAGTAGGGTTTTGAGAGTAAAGCTTATATGTTGAATTATGACTAGTAGGGCTTGAGAGTAAAGCTAACATGATGAGTTATGACTAGTAAGGCTTTGAGAGAAAAGCTATATGATGAATGTTGATTGTAGTTAGAATTGTTGTGGAAGGTTTACCCACATGATCTACCCTATGTATGTATGTATAATGTGAAAGGTTTTCTCACATAAAATGATTCTATGTTGAAAGGCTTGCTCACCTAAAATGAATCAAAGCATGTATGAACTATGATAGCTTGAAGTAGTGATATGAAATCCCTTCATGAATAGCTTGACTTGGTAAGACAAGACCATGCTTGGTAGCTTGAGTAGTAGATCTCATGGATAGCCTTGGATTGAAAAATCGTACCCTTCCAATGGTTAGCTTGAACTAACCACAATAGAGTGCTTTGCATGGTAGCTTGACTTGGTGAGGCCACATCATTTCATGATAGCTTGGATTGAGCAATAATACCCTTCCTTGAGTAGCTTGTACTTGCATGAGAGTATGATTTCCATGATAGCTTGGTCTAGCATAATAAGGTGTTTTTCCTTGGTAGCCTTGAATTGGTGAATCGTAACCATTCATGAGTAATGATGTGTCTTGGACTAGAAAAGAAGTACTCTTCCATGAATAGTATGAATATGAGGGACTAATCCCTAATCAAGGTAGCATAGTTATGATGAAACAAGATTACTTCAAGGAAGTATTGTAAGTATGTTTCTATATGAGATTGATTGTATGATGATAGCTTAGCTTGGATTGTTAATTAGAGTTGCTTTCCTTGACATGTATGAATAGAGGTGGATGGCCTATGTATTGAGTAAGAACAAGTTGAGGTTATTTGAGAAGTGTTCCTCTTGTGATATGATGATTTATGTGCATTGAATATGCTTATGACTTATGTTGATTATCTCTTTGATTTTGGTACATGTCTTATGTTGACTAATGCTTATGTTATGCTTATGTTGATGATTTATGCTGGCCATCATATTTAGTACATTTTTGTACTAACGCATACTCTTGCCTACATTCTTATCAAATGTAGAGTCCGACGACATTGACTTCCATCCTCGTGGCTAGGATCTTAGTAGAGCAAGCAAGTGAAGATTTGGTGAGTCCTCATAGCATCGAGGATTTGACCACCTTTTTTTATGTCTTTCATTTTATGTTTAGAACTTTGTATGGGATGTGTCACTAAATCTTTCAAGTATTAGATGGTTTGAGACAATGTTAAAGACTTCCGCTTCGTTTTATGAAACTTTGATATTATTGAAAAATGTTTTAATTTCCGCACCATTTTTTATCTTCTTATGTTATGATATGCTAAGGGGCTTGTATGAGGATTCTCGGAGTCTTGTACGCCTTGTTACATCTAGGGGTACCCTGAGTCGTGACAAAATCAACATAATACAATTGAAGTTAGTTGATATAAAAAGATCAATTGACATAAAAAGTAGATAGCATATTATCATTTAAGTGTACACACACTAACAATATATATATATCCAATGTATATATATATCCAATATGACATTGAGAAAAATCATAATTAGTTAGCAATATCTTATTCATAAAGTTAGCACATGAGACAAATCAACAGACACTAAGCATTAGAGTATCAAATGTGAACGGTAAGACATTATTTATTTCATTGTTTCCGATATATTTTATCAATTTTTTTCTCTTCTAGATAAAATTAGTGTAATCTCTTCAATTCTTGCATTCTATTTTTGAATTCTTTAATCTTTTATTAGGCTTAAAAAATTAATCCATCCAATATACTTAGTATGATATTTGTAACATAAAAAGTAGAATGTCTATAAATCTTAACCTATCTTTATCATAATAATCATTTATCCAAACATATGACAAACAATTAAAGAATGATTTTTATTAAGAGAACTATAAATCCAAACGACATTTGTGGGATGAAATATCAATCAAATTCTGATTACCAACAAATATGATAAAAAAAGAAAAAGAAAATGATGAACAAACCTCAAAAAATGACAAATATAACTATAATCAAAGAAAATTTTGAACCATGACAATAATTAAAAATTATGTTTTCAGATTTAATTGTTTTAAGAAAAAAAAATCTCTTAGTATCGAACTAAAGATAAACATTTGTTACAAATTCAAACACAGTCATAACAAAAAATTCACGTCAACACAAATAAAGAGAAAGGTAATGAGAAATACCCACAAAATATACTACCATTTTTGACATAAACATTTCCCGCGATAAAATTATTTTTCTGCTTCTCACATTGTCAAATCTCTATTTCGTGCATCTTTGAGAGCATTTCTTTATCAGACATGAAGATTCTTCAACAAATCTACTAAATAGAAGACAAATCATGAAATAAAAACAACATACACTTTAAAGTATAAACAAATTTAACAAATGATAAATAAAGAAGAACTCTCAAATCCAAAATATTTATTAGATGCTTAGTGAACTTGACCGCAATCTGAAATAAATGTTGTTTTATTTTAGAAAATGGTGTTTTAATTTGATAAGTGACGGAGAGAAATTAGGACTCTTTAAAATTGTAACCCACTATCTTGTAGTTTCTCTGTAAAACAATTACCGTTTCAATTATCTTTTTAATTAATATTTGTATTTTTTAAAAACTTATACACGTGTATTCATTAAAACTACTTTCATATTTGTTTTAAAAACGGCTTTTAATATTTTTTTTTATTTTTTTAATTGTAATTTTATTTTAAAAATTTTTTTAAAACTTTTTTTTTGAATTATAATTTATTTTAAATTGATAAGTAATCGAGAGAAATTTGGACTCTTTAAGTTGAAACAATTTAATTTTTTAATATTACAGATTTAGTTATAAATAAACTCTCAACTCTCCTGTTATATATATATATATATATATATATATATATATATATATATATAAAAATAAATAAACTTCTGTTTTTTGATAGTTATCTTTTCTTTTAATATAAAAATAGTAATGTTAAATTTTAATTTCTTTAAAATATTTAAGTGTTGGACTTTGTCCATAATACATCATTTTTTTCTTTACAGATAACGTTAGAAGTTATACATTTTTTATGTCACTCCCCGAAATAGGGTGAATAACTGGCACTAGATACCCTACTAGATCAAGTTACCTACTAAAACATACTAGCTAACCAAACTGTGAGACAAAAAGATTGGGCAGCACAATCACTAAAAAGAGAAGCCTGGACCCCGAAGGTCATGACCTGAATGAGAATAAACCATACAAACAATGGTAGACAAGCTAAAAAATAAATAAAGATGTACTAGCTAGTCGACGACGCCACAACTGAAGACATACCTACTTACACACACATATACATACATGCCAAGCCTATGGGCTGGAGATTGAAACATACAGAAGAAAACTCAGAATATTGTGTCCACAATAGCCTCTATGAGTGACATAAGCATTGTCGGGACAAGGCCCCGACTATACCCAAACTTTATAACAAAAGTAAACCTCCTCTGATAGCCCCAGGATAAGATGGAGCTTACCAACTCACAGGTGAACCTGAATCCTAGAGGGTGGGTCGATCAGAGTCCCTGCCTGAACCTGCTCGCATGAAACAAAAAGCAGCGTCCCCAGGCAATGGGACGTCAGTACGAATAAAAATGTACTGGTATCTAAAGCAGAAAGTAAAATCATAAATAGTTACTGTAAAAGGGTAATAGAGATACCACATGAAACTGAAACTCATCTAATCTCCCTGGCTGACATTTGGCCTCCTACTATTTAAATATGCATGGTATGCTCGTATAATCATATGTCGTGAATACACATATATATAGATGCAAATGCATGACGTACCCAACCAAATGCTAGCAATGGTGGTGCTTCCTGGTAGCTAACCGGCATCACATACACCAACCTGTGACCATCGGTGTCTCATACGTATAAATATAGGCAATAGGCCCAATACCTCCCGATTATAGCTCGGGAATAAAATACATAGCATGTCATGTGATGGATTTATAACACCTATATGTTACCGTTGTCATGTTGCCAATCTTGGCCCGTTTATAGTCTTGTTCTCATAACCCCATAATAACTTTCGCATAACATATAACAATCTCATGGAACCTCATATGTTCTTCAAAATAAGCTTGAAAATAACTCGAATTTTAGAAAGATAACCTAACCTTGCTGATATTCATAACAAGTTTAAGGTGACTTACTTAGTTCCTAACTTGGTCCCTAGATAATTTATAAAATAAGTATTTCAAAAGCCAAGTGTTCGAATAGTTTAAACATTTAAGTTATATTTGAGTGTTTTGAAGATCGTGAGTTACTTTAAAGATTTTTCATAATAAATTTAGTGGGGAAAGAGGGTTGGTTACAAGTAATAAGGGTCTCCCGTGATATTTTAAGTCACATCACCCAAAAAAGAATAAGAATTCATATATGCGGACATATAGTCAAGGAAACCGATAAAATGACATGTAGATGTCGAATACTCTATCCATACGAACGAGTGAAATATCAAAATAATAGAATCACTAAAATAATTCAGCTGAGATCCCAATGCCTTTCACTGAGGGTCTTTCTAGTAAAAGAATAGCAAAATATCACATTCGGCGTCTTAGGAATTTCCCAGGAGTGGTGCGAAAATAAGGGACATAGCTTAGCCTTAACATTCCTTTCCAATGAACGCTCGAATGACCGTAGTTTCTTTACGAAAGTTGTTCCTTATGTCCTAAGTTTCGCAAACACTATATATATATATATATATATATATATATATACTGCTGGTACACACCTATAAACAATTCATAATTGAGCTTAAATCGGCAGATTTTCCATATGGACGAAACGTTCGTAGAACTTCATAAAAACAATCCTAAAAGAGTCCCAGGATGATTACCTTAGTTAACCAAGTGTAAACCTTGAAGAAACACCAATAACTACCAAAACTACCAATTTATATCTTCAAAAACTAGCTCCAAACGCAGCTAATAGAAGGGGAAAACGATTGCCACGTGTAGAGATCACGTTTCTAGGCACGGGGGAAACCTTTAATGGTAGAAATCGTCAAAAACTAACCTTCATCATGCAAGAACTCCATTAGAACCCTCTCTTAAGTTGTCTTTTTGGTGAAGGAGTGAAAAGAAATGTTTTCATGGCTTAAAACGTTGAGTAAGCCGACATACCATATTTTTTATCCGACCCGGATCGCGACCCGGATTCTGCCCTGGCAGTCTGTGGTAAAACCCTCATAACTCTTTACTCCGCTGTCGGTTGGATACGGGGTTTTATGCGTTGCAAACTAGACTCACTGGCCTTCAATTTTATGGGTCATGTGCCTTATAACTCTTTATATATTGGGAGAAAATATCCAAGACATTTGACCTAAAGTTAAGAAAATATTATTAGAGAAATGTCGATAACTTTTGCCGACCTTAGTTTCGCTAATTTTCTTGACTTCAAAACTTAACGTACGAACTTTGTGCTATTATAATACCTCATAAAACACTATTCTTAGCATGTTACACACTCATAGGCTTACCCCAAGGTATGGGATAATTTAAACCTTTCAAACGGGCGAAGTTCTACCCGAGCCATTTCTTTAATCTAGAACTTTGTCTGAGGGGTCCCTTTGACCTAAAAATTTACTTTAGTTCCTTGATATTCCCACCCATTTTCAATCTTAATCTCCAATGTACGATACCAAGTCATATACACCTCATATAACCGTGTCAAACTACGCCACACATATTATGCAAGAATAGAGATAAAGTACGGGATCTTACATTCTCCCCCCCTTATGAACATTCGCCCGCGAATGGATCTATACAATTCCTTGGTTGAGTTTTTTTTTTTTTCCCCATAGGACTTTATTTGCGAGTCTATGTTTGTTATAGTCCCAAATTAAAGTCAAAATCTAAAAAAAATTAACTACTAAGCTTTGTATAGCTATCTCATAATATGACATATAAATTGCACTTTCGAGCTTCTGAAAATTTAATTTAGTCGTTGTGAAGAAATAAATGATAATTATCGAAAGGTGACTCACCTTAAGTCGTAAACAGTTGGGGGTACTCCTTCCTCATTTCCTCTTCTGCTTCCCAAGTCATTTCCTCAACGTTATTATTTCTCCATAACACTTTCACAGAAGCTACATATTTAGTTCGGAGCTTTCTTACTTGCCGATCTAAAATCGCTATTGGTACCTCTGCATAAGATAAATCTTCAGTGATACAAATATTTTCAATGGGAATAATACGTGAAGGATCTACAATGCACTTCCGCAACATAGACACATGAAATATAGGATGGACTGCTTCTAATTCTGAAGGCAAATCAAGCTCGTATGCCACCATACCGATCTTCCGAATAATCTTATACGGTCCAACGTACCTAGGACTGAGCTTCCCTTTCTTTCTGAATCGCATGATGCCCTTCATAGGCGATACTTTCAGGAAAACCCAATCTTCTACCTCAAACTCTAAGTTCCGTCGTCGAACATCGGCATAAGACTTCTGCCGACACTGTGTTGTATGAAGCCGATCTCTAATAAGCTTAACCTTTTCAATTGCTTGTTGGAATAGATTGGGACCTAGTAAATCTGCTTCCCCGAGCTCAAACCAACCGATTGGGGACCTACACTTTCGCCCATATAGTGCTTCGTAAGGGGTATCTGAATATTAGCTTGAAAGTTATTATTATAAGCGAACTCGATAAGAGGTAGATGTTGATCCCAACTTCCTTTAAAATCCAGCACGCAAGTACGTAACATATCCTCGACCGTCTGAATAGTACGTTCTGCCTGTCAATCAATTTGTGGATGAAAAGCGGTGCTAAGATTTACCTGAGTGCCTAGACCCTTCTGAAACGATCTCCAAAAATGTGCTGTAAATTGAGCTCCTCGATCTGAGATAATAGATAATGGAACTCCGTGAAGGTGAACAATCTCCTGAATGTAAAGCTTGGTATAATCTTCAGCTGGATATGTCATTCTAACGGGTAAGAAATGAGCAGATTTTGCCAGCCTATCGGTAATTACCCAAATGGAATCATACCTTCGTGGAGTGCGAGGCAAACCAGTGATGAAGTCCATATTTATCATATCCCATTTCCATAACGGAAGCTCAATATACTGGGTTAGGCCTCCAGGCCTCTGATGCTCTGCTTTAACTTGTTGACAGTTGGTACATTCAACTACCATCTCCACAATATCTTTTTTCATGCCATTCCACCAATAGATCTGTCAAAGGTCCTGATACATCTTCGTCGCTCCAGGGTGAGCTGCATACCTAGAATAATGGGCCTCTGAAAGAATCTTTGTAAGGAGCTCTCCAAGTGCTGGTACACATAAGCGACCTTGGTATCTAAGGACTCCATCCCCAGTTAGCTCAAATAAAGGTTGTTGTTGTTGTGGAATCTTTTCCCTCAATTTTATAAGCTCAGGGTCTTCATGTTGCCGCCTTTTCACTTCAGTCACAAAGGAAGATTCTGCCATATTCTTAACGACAACACCTCCGCCTCCTGCATCTACCAAGCGCACCTACAAATTAACTAGCTGGCATAGGTCTTTTGTGATTGCAGCCTTATCAGCTTCAACATGATTTAGACTACCCATGGACTTTCGGCTGAGAGCATCAGCAACAATATTAGCTTTGTCGGGATGATATAAAATGTCAACATCGTGGTCCTTTAATAATTCTAGCCATCTCCTTTGTCGTAGGTTCAACTCCCTCTGCTTAAGTAAATACTGAAGGCTTTGGTGATCGGTGAAAATATCTATATGAACCCCGTATAGATAATGTCGCCAAATTTTTAGGGCAAAGACAACTGCAGCCAACTCAAGGTCGTGTGTAGGATAATTCTGCTCATGCTTCCGCAACTGTCTAGAGGCTATGCAATAACCTTACCATGCTGCATAAGAACACAACCTAGGCCAATTCTTGAGGAATCACAATAAACAACATAGCCCTTATTACCATCTGGAAGAGTTAGGATAGGTGCGGTGGTAAGCCTTTTTTTAGTTCCTGAAACCTCTGTTCGCATGCCTCGGTCCACTGAAAGTTAGTTGCCTTATGTGTCAATTTCGTCAGTGGTGCAGAGATAGAAGAGAATCCCTCCACAAACCTTTGGTAATACCCTGCCAAGCCTAAAAAGCTGCGAACCTCCGTGGAATTCAAGGGCCTCGGCCAAGTCATCACTGCTTCAATCTTTTGTCCATCAACCTTAATACCCTCACTTGTAATAACATGACTAAGAAAAGCAACAGAAGTAAGCCAAAAATCACATTTAGAGAATTTAGCATATAACCTGCAATCTTGGAGAGTCCACAATACAGCTCGCAAGTGGTCTGCATGCTCAGCTTCCGACCGTGAATATATAAGAATGTCATCAATAAACACAATCACAAATTCATCCAAGAATGGTTTGAAGATTCGATTCATAAGATCCATAAAGGTTGTTGGGGCATTTGTAATCCCGAAAGACATGACAAGGAATTCAAAATGGACATACCTCGTCCTAAATGTTGTTTTTGGGATATCAACTTCCCTGACTCGCAGTTGATGGTAACCAGACCGCAAGTCAATCTTGGAAAAGCATTTGGCTCCTTGTAACTGGTCGAATAAGTCATCAATCCACGGAAAAGGATATTTATTCTTAATAGTAACTCTATTTAGTTGTCTATAGTCGATACACATCTGTAAGGAGCCATCTTTCTTTCGAACAAAGAGCACTGGAGCACCCCATGGCGAAGTACTTGGCCTGATAAAGCCTTTATCGAGTAAGTCCTTCAATTGTTCCTTCAATTCTCTTACCTCTGCAGGTGTCATTCTATAGGGAGGAATCGATATAGGTTGCGTATCAAGAAGCAAGTTTATAGCGAAATCAATTTCCCTTTCTGGGGGAATTCCTGGAAGATCATCAGGGAATACCATTGGAAATTCATTCACAATGGGAATTGACAAAAGAGTCGTGGGCTCCTTATCCGTATCCTTTACATGAACCAGGTGGTATATACAACCTTTAGTAATCAACTTTCAATCCTTAAGGTATGAAATAAACTTACCCTTGGGTGTGGCTGCTTTACCCTTCCACTCAAGAACTGGCTCACCTGGAAAGTAAAATCTGACTATCTTTGCACGACAATCAATATTAGCATAGCAAGCTGCCAACCAATCCATACCCATGATAACATCAAAATCTAGCATAATCAACTCAACTAAATCACCGGAGGTTGGACAATCATTAATTAATAATGTACAACCCCGATAGACACGACTAGCTAAAATAGAATCACCAACCGGTGTAGACACCTCAACTGGTTGTGGTAACAACTCAGATTTCATGTTAATCTTACTTGCAATAAATGGAGTAATATATGAAAATGTAGAGACAGGGTCTATCAATGCATAAACAACTTGAGAAGATATCGTCAATATACCTGTGACAACATCAGGGGATGCCTCTGAATCCTGTCGGCCTGTGAGTGCATAAAAGCGGTTCTGGCCACCGCTCAAACCTGATGTATCTCCTCCAGCTCTCCCTCTACCACGACCCTGAGTAGACTGTGGTACTGGTCGTGGGGCACGCACTGAGGGTGAAGAGGCTGCTGTGGATCCTGAAGGCTGAGCTAGATCACCTCTGCTCAACCTCAGGCACCGACTAATAAAATGTCTTGTCTGCCCACAATGATAACATGCACATGAACCCTGTCTACACTACCCAGTGTGTCACTTACCGCACTGTGTACAATGAGGAGTGGAATGTCTTGTCTGTACGGAACGATCCTGTCGACGACACTCAGGCTGGCCTGAGCTCTGACCTAGTCTTGACTTACTATAATGATCAAACCGCTGTCCCTGCACCTGTGGTGAGATACTACCCGTTGGCCGAGGTGGATATCGATGGAATGGGGGCCTAAAATCACCATGTGTCTCCCTATAAGACCCCATAGTACGAGCCCTCTTACTCTGCTCCCTATCCATGCGGGTATCACGAATCCGTTGATAAAGGCCCTCTGTAGTCTGAGCGAAAGCCTGTATGCGGGAAATATCTACATCATCCAATAGGGATGCTACTCTGCAATCTCGGATCAGATGATCTTCCAAACCATCAACATAACGATGAACTCTGGCTCTCATGGTACGTACAATATCTGGTGCATATCTCGCCAAAAAATTAAACATGTGGCTATAATCCCTTACACTCACGGTTCCTTGCTTCAGATTGATAAACTGGTCAAGACGGGCCTCTCAAACTTCCCGTGGCAAATAGTGGGCAAAGAAGGCCTCAGAGAAGTCCTCCCACTCTGCTGGCAGAGCATCAGGTCCTCTAGATCTCTCCCAGGCCTCATACCAAAGGATGACTACATCACGTAGCCGAAAAGAAGCCAACTCCACAACCTCTGTGACAGAGGCATGCATAACCCTCAATACTCTCTATATATGGTCTATAAAGTCCTGGAGATTCTCAGCAGGATTAGATCCTGTAAATAACGGAGAATCCAAATGAAGAAACTCTCGTACCTTCGAACTTTCTGACCGGTCTCTCCGAGTATCTACTCCTGACCCCAGTTGTCGCTCAAGAATAGAAACCATCCTAGTCAGCAACGGAACTACCTCCCTCATCCCCTGCTCCCCTATCTCTAGTGGAGGAACAATAGGTACTGGAGGTCTTGTGTCCCTAGCTTCCTCAGGTACCAATGGAACTGGTGAGGCTGGTGGTACTACATCTCCTCGGGCTTCAACAGCTGTCGGGGAGGCTGGTACTAGGGGTACTGGAGATTCACTTTGTGCCTCTGAGGGAAATCTATCCCTTTGACCGGGTGGGAAACGACTAGTACCTTTCCTTGGATCCATACATATCTCGATGTGCCATATCCGAAGCGAGTGTATCCTGTTAGATAAGAAACATAAAGCACGATTTAGATTTCAAATGTACTTATACTTTTGCACTATAGCACAATCTATCAGTTTAATGAAATGTAACCATTCCTAAATGCTATGTAGCCTCTTGATTATAAGTGTGGTGCACAACACACACATAAACAAGACTCTACTAGACACGACTTGTGGACCCTCCCTGGGATACGACCTGCTCTGATACCAAGTTTGTCACTCCCCGAAATTAGGGGCGTAACTGGCACTAGATACCCTACTAGATCAAGTAACCTACTAAAACATACTAGCTAACCAAAATGTGAGACAAAAAGATTAGGCAGCACAACCTCTAAAAAGTGAAGCCTGGACCCCGAAGGTCATGACCTGAATGAGAATAAACCATACAAACAATGGTAGACAAGCTAAAAAATAAATAAAGATGTACTAGCTAGCCGACGAGGCCACAACTGCAGACATACCTACTTACACACACATATATATACATGCCAAGCCTATGGGCTGGAGATTGAAACATACAAAAGAAAACCCAGAATATTGTGTCCACAATAGCCTCTATGAGTTACATAAGCATTGTCGGGACAAGGCATCGCCTATACCCAAACTTTATAACAAAAGTAAACCTCTTCTGATAGCCCCAGAATAAGATGGAGCTTACCAACTTACAGGTGAACCTGAATCCTAGCGGGTGGGTCGATCAGAGTCCCTGCTTGAACCTGCTCGCATGAAACAAAAAGCAGCGTCCCCAGGCAATGGGACGTCAGTACGAATAAAAATGTACTGGTATCTAAAGCGGAAAGTAAAATCATAAATAGTTACTGTAAAAGGATAATAGAGATACCACCTGAAACTGAAACTCAACTAATCTCACTGGCTGACATTTGGCCTCCTACTATTTAAATATGCATGGTATGCTCGTATAATCATATGTCATGAATACACATATATATAGATGCAAATGCATGACATACCCAACTAAATGCTAGCAATGGTGGTGCTTCCCGGTAGCTAACTGGCATCATATACGCCAACCTGTGGCCATCGGTGTGTCATATGTATAAATATAGGCAATAGGCCCCATACCTCCCGATTATAGCTCGGGAGTAAATTGCATAGCATGTCATGTGATGGATTTATAACACCTATATGTACCGTTGTCATGTTGCCAATCTTGGCCCGTTTGTAGTCTTGTTCTCATAACCCCATAATAACTTTCGCATAACATATAACAATCTCATGGAACCTCATATGTTATTCCAAATAAGCTTGAAAAGTTAACTCGAATTTTAGAAAGATAACCTAACCTTGTTGATATTCATAACAAGTTTAAGGTGACTTACTTAGTTCCTAACTTGGTTCCTAGATAATTTATAAAAGAAGTATTTCAAAAGCCAAGTGTTCGAATAGTTTAAACATTTAAGTTATATTTGAGTGTTTTGAAGATCGTGAGTTACTTCAAAGATTTTTCATAATAACTTTAGTGGGGAAAGAGGGCTGGTTACAAGTAATAAGGGTCTCCCATGATATTTTAAGTCACGTCACCCAAAAAAGAATAAGAATTCATATATGCAGACATAGAGTCAAGGAACCGATAAAATGACATGTAGATGTCGAATACTCTTTTCATCCGAACGAGTGGAATATCAAAATAATAGAATCACTAAAATAATTCAGCTGAGATCCCAATGCCTTTCACTGAAGGTCTTTCTAGCAAGAAAATAGCAAAATATCACATTCGGCGTTTTAGGAATTTCCCAGGAGTGGTGCGAAAATAAGGGACATAGCTTAGCCTTAACATACCTTTCCAATGAACACTCGAATGACCGTAGTTTCTTTACGAAAGTTGTTCCTTATGTCCTAAGCTTCGCAAACACTATATATATACTGTTGGTACACACCTATAAACAATTCATAATTGAGCTTTTATCGACAGATTTTCCATATGGGCTCAACTAGACGAAACGTCCTTAGAACTTCATAAAAACAATCATAAAAGAGTCTCGAGATGATTACCTTAGTTAACCAAGTGTAAACCTTGAAGAAACACCAATAACTACCAAAACTACCAATTTATATCTTCAAAAACTAGCTCCAAACGCAGCTAATAGAAGGGGAAAATGATTGCCACGTGTAGAGATCACGTTTCTAGGCACGGGGGAAACCTTTAATGGTAGAAATCGTCAAAAACTAACCTTCATCATGCAAGAACTTCATTAGAACCCTCTCTCAAGCTGTCTTTCTGGTGAAGGAGTGAAAAGAAATGTTTTCATGGCTTAAAACGTTGAGTAAGCCGACATACCACATTTTTGACCCGACCCGGATCGCGATCCGGATTCTGCCCCGGCAGTCCGCGGTAAAACCCTCATAACTCTTTACTCCGATGTCGATTGGATACGGGGTTTTGTACGTTGTAAACTAGACTCGTAGACCTTCGATTTTATGGGTCATGGGCCTTCTAACTCTTTATATATTAGGAGAAAATATCCAAGACATTTGACCCAAAGTTAAGAAAATATTATTAGAGAAACGTCGATAACTTTTGCCGACCTTAGTTTCGCTAATTTTCTTGACTTCAAAACTTAACATACGAACTTTGTGCTATTATAATACCTCATAACACACTATTCTTAGCATGTTACACACTCATAGGCTTACCCAAAGGTATGGGATAATTTAAACCTTTCAAAACGGGCGAAGTTCTACCCGAGCCATTTCTTTAACCTAGAACTTTGTCTAAGGGGTCCCTTTGACCTAAAGCTTTACTTTAGTTCCTTGATATTGCCACCCATTTGCAATCTTAATCTCCAATGTACGATACCAAGTCATATACACCTCATATAACCATCCCAAACTACGCCACACATATTATGCAAGAATAAAGACAAAGTACGGAATCTTACATTTTAAATATAAAAACTTCTGTTTTTTAATAGTTATCTTCTTTTTTTAAAAAAATAATGATAAATTTTAAATTTAATTTATTTAAAAACCGCGTTTTCAGTTTTTTTTTTTCGAAAAAAAAAGGAATCACATACGTTTATATTTAAAAACTGTTTCAAAAATTAATTGTAAATATTAATTTATTGACGATTTTAAATTAATAGATATAGATTATTATTATTATTATTATTATTATTATTATTATTATTATTATTGTTATTTCTATTATTATTATTATTATTGGTATTAGTATTATTATAATTTGTTTTGCTATAAATAAGGAGGTTGTGGAAAAAAGGTAGGGTTTGTTACTTTTATTTTTTTAAAATAGTATAACGTGCTGTCAGTTTTTTTTCCTTTGCGTTTTCAGTTTTTTTTTTTTCGTTTTATGTTTTTTCCACAAAAAAAGGAATCACATACGTTTAAATTTAAAAACTGTTTCAAAAATTAATTGTAAATATTAATTTATTGACAATTTTAAATTAATAGATATAGATTATTATTATTATTATTATTATTATTATTATTATTATTATTATTATTATTATTTGTTTTGCTATAAATAAGGAGGTTGTGGAAAAAAAGTAGGGTTTGTTACTTTTATTTTTTTAAAATAGTATAACGTGCTTTCAGTTTTTTACTTTGTGTTTTTAATTTTTTTTTCTTTTATATTTTAAATTTTTATTTTTATTTTTGGATTTTAAATTAATTTAGTTAATTTAATAATTTTAATTATTTAAAAATCCATTTTTTGTGGTGCTGACACATAGGCGCTATCACCTCTCCTATTATATATATACATATATATATATATATATATATATGTATTGAAAGAATATATATAGATTATTATTATTATTATTATTATTGTTATTATTATTATTAGTATTAGTATTAGTATTATTATAATTTGTTTTGCTATAAATAAGGAGGTTGTGGGAAAAAAATAGGGTTTGTTACTTTTATTTTTTTTAAATAGTATAACGTCCCCTTTGCTTTTTCAGTTTTTTTTTTTTTCGTTTTATGTTTTTCCACAAAAAAAGGAATAACATACGTTTAAATTTTAAAAATGTTTCAAAAATTAATTGTAAATATTAATTTATTTACAATTTTAAATTAATAGATATAGATTATTATTATTATTATTATTATTATTATTATTATTAGTATTATTATTATTATTTGTTTTGCTATAAATAAGGAGGTTGTGAAAAAGAAGTAGGGTTTGTTACTTTTATTTTTTAAAAATAGTATAACGTGCTTTCATTTTTTTTTCCTTTGTGTTTTCAGTTTTTTTTTCTTTTATATTTGTAATTTTTATTTTTATTTTTGGATTTTAAATTAATTTAGTTAATATAATAATTTTAATTATTTAAAATTCCGTTTTGTGTGGTGCTGACACGTAGGCGCTATCACCTCTCCTATTATATATATATAAATTTTCAGGTTCTCTTCATTGTTATGACAAAATTTTGATGAACAACAAGTTTGATTTTTGAAGGAATGGAATAAAGAATAAGAGAAAGGAGAACATATACAATGCAATAAAGAAACACTTAGATTTGTCATTATCTTGTTGATGTAGTAACAAGATTGTTTTCACTTTAAGACAAAATCATGTTTAAGCAGTTCCTAGTTCTGTTTCACTACTTTTGATGAATTCAAAGTATAAAAGTTTAATTATTTTAAATTCTTAACTACTCTCAGTAATTCTCTTTATTAAACATTACTTTGGATCACATTTTTAGCTTTAGATTTTATATTATTATGCATATTTACCAATAAAAATTCACCTACTGGTTAAATTTAATTTTTAAAAAGTATTACATTCATCATATATTCGATTCTATCTTCAATATGATATTACCGAATATTTGTTCCGAACCGAATTTTGATTTACCGATTACCGAATCACCGAATCAAAATTCAAATGTTTGATATTTGGTATCTACATTCAACTACTGAATACCAAATTATAAATCCCGAACTTTAGAAATACCGAACCAAATACCGAATGTCCACCCCTACCTGAAAAGTAAGAATTAAAGAGTTGTCAAAAAAGAAAAAAAGAAAGTAATACAAATAAATTAAAACAGATATAGTATTATAAACAGAGCAAGATTGAGTAAAATAACAGTACCATCTAATCCATATCTCTTAGAAACATTAGTGTTCTCTGATTTTACAACCCCTCCATCACCATAGTCATCTAAAATGGTGTCAATTACAATGGAACCATATGATTCTCCATTGTTTTGAGAATATAAAGAGTTATGACTAAGGTAACTTTGATTTCTTATGTTTCTAAGGGGTCGGTTGTATGATGTATTAGAGAAAATAAATTTATGTATTAGTCGTGGTATTATTTAATCCTTTGTTTGGTAGGATTTTCAATCTATGTATTCAGTATTTGAATTTAGGGTTTTGTCTTATTTGAATTTTATTTTTCTCTCGAAGGAAAGTCAAATTATTACCATAAATGCTTTAATTTTTTTCTAAAAGGAAATATAATTTTCTTCCATATTTGGGTTATTCCTTCCTTGGAGGAAAAGTTTGGAACTCTATAAATTAAAGTCTCCTCTTCTCATACAAGATAATCAACAATATAGTTGTTTAAGAGTTTTGTTCATGGGGAAGATTTTCTTTCTCTACAGTTTCTATGCTTAATATTAGTTTTAAATTATGTAGGTCAATTCGCCAAACCATATAATAATATATGTTTCTTTTAGTATAGTTTTATGTGTCGTCTAATTTATCATCATATGATTTGCAATTGTAAGCTTCTGGATAACGCCCTAATTCATTCGAACCCAACAAGTGGTACGAGAGCCAATGGTTCAATGAGGTTGAAGACATGTTCTACGCGGTTTCAGATCAATTTGCAATCAATTGATAATGAAGATTTTTTGTCCTGTTACATGTGGGGAAGATAATGAAGATTTTTCATCTTGTTGGGTTTGAAAGTAACTATGGCGTCATGCGGATGCTTAACAATTGCAAATCATATGCCGATAAATTAGATGACACATGAAATTATACTAAACGAAACATATATTATTATATGATATGACCAATTTCCTACATATTTAAAAAACTAATTAAAAACATAAAACTTGTAGAGAGAAAATCTCCCCATAAACAAAAGTCTCTAAACGACTACATTGTAGACTCTATTGTGTTGTGCTTTGAGAATAGGGATCTTCAATTTATAGATCTCCAAACTTTTCCCCTAAAGAAAGAATAACCAAATATGGAAAAGAATTATATTTTTCTTTCAGGAAAAGTAAAATGAATCATGGTAATACTTTGACTTTCCTTCATGAAAAAAGTAAAACTCAAATATGGTAAGAAAATTAGGGCAAAACCCTGACAATATTGTGTATAACTAATACATAACAAACCATGATAGTAGCAATATGAGTGCTACTAATACATGGATAATGGTTAAGGACAAACTACTCTTAGAACACCAAACCAAATAGTGGGATAAGAAATAATCTTAATATTACTAACACACGTTATTTAGTACTATACTTATACACTGCACTAAATAACCTAAGCATTTGGAGAATTGAAGCACTGGATTGATGTGGCCTACTTATTGAGATGGCAAAACCAAACAATGAGCTTTGTAAGAAACTCTCATGTCCATGTTTTCTGCTTAGAAGTACAATAACTTTGGGTAAACTACTACATCCTTGTTGCTCACAAAATAAATATATAGACTGTGTATAATTTGGAATTTTATGTTGGACTTGACTAGGGATGTCAAAAGAATATAAAAATCGATCGAATCGATCAAATCTAACCGAACTGAATCGAATCGATTTATGTTATTTTTTCAATAAAACTGTAGACTTTTATTTAAGTGTATAACCGTCCCGAACAATTGAGATGATCTTTTAAATTTATGAAAAAAATCAAAAAATTCCCGAACCGAATCGAATAACCTTACATGTATGTAAATATATTTTATGTATTAACAATATGTTAAATTCAATATATAAATATATTTTATAACATTTTTCAAATAAATTTTAGACAGTCTCTAATGGGTTCAATTGAATCTACGGTGGCCTATGGTCCCGTTTATTTTAATACACAACCAAATTTGTAATTATCTCTTTCTGATGTTAATATTCTTGATGCCTTAACATTAAATGTTAAAACGCATGGTTATAATTACGCGCCTGGTTCAGAACTTATAAGTTTATCTTATAGAATTTATTTCAAATTATTATCTACTTTAAATCCAAGATGTAAATTATACGATACATCTGATCAAACTATATTAGTGGAAACCAATTTTGCAAGATCTAAGGTTACCACCAGGAGACCTATTAAATGGGAAGAAATTGACTTCTCAACTACATGGACTCTGAATTCGGTTATATCCCCAAGTCAGGTAACAGATGCGGTTACCAATTCTGAGTATTCTCATATTTCTCAAGATCCCAATGGTAGGATTTGTATTCAATTTTCTGATAATAGCTATGCACCTCATAGGCAATCATTTTCTAATAATAGATTAATGCCTATTGTAAGTCCCAGTTATAACAGACGTTCTTTATCAAGTCATAAACTTTTGCCTGTTATGAATCATATTTCCCCAATTGAACCTATCTATGGTCCTGCACGAGATCGTGCTGCTTCTTTACATACCATTGCAACTGATAGCAACTCAATGGTAGAAAAGGTAAAAATTGACCCACGAACTAATATAGTTCAGGTAAATGATGATATTTCTGATAAGGATATTCCTTCTGTCTCCGAAATGGAGTTTGACTTAAATGATTTTTAATGATTCCACACCAACTTGATTTTAGCCCAGGTTCGCTGGCAAGAAAACATATTCAAACAGAATTTTTTGATGAAAAATGGAACCGGTTTAAAACTTGGTTTTTTGATTCCTATAGCAAAGAAGATATGAATAATATCTCTCAAGAGTTTTACGAAAATTGTGCTTTGCATAATCAAATTATGTATTTCGTTCCATGGTTTATAACCACTTATTTGCCTTTATATGTTAATGTTATTGAAAGAACTTATAAAGATGGTAGTGGTAATCTTACAAAAGCCATTTATCCCCCTCAATCGTCTTTTGTTTTGCCAAATAATACAGGTATTACTTTCTCGGCATTTCAAAAATTCATTGATGAAGATATTGCTTCAATCAGTATTGCTGAAATCAATAAGCTTATTACTCAAAATAATTATTTGAGTTTATATGTTAAAGTTTTAGGTGAACATATTAGTTCTCTTGATAAAAAACTTGATGAACTAACTATTTTGGTAAAAAGTATAAAAGCTGATATAACTAAGACAAATGTTGCTTCTACCTCTGAAAGCAAAGCCGAGGTTGTTCCTACTCATGTTCAAAGACCTCCTGAGATTCAGGATTTTAAATTTAAATCTCTAAATGATTTAGAAGAACTTCTTGATAAAAAGTTTTCTGGCGCTGGTTTAAATATTAAGCCAATTGATTTATCGCAAGATTTTTCAAATAAAATGGAAACTACGGTTGATTATAAAAACCAGGTTTCTTCAGAGTTTAATAAACTCAGGGGTTATCCAAGAAAAAATAATGGCTATGCTACTAAA
>JAJONR010031957.1:0-16212 GCA_029582245.1 Solanum etuberosum
TTAGAAGAACTTCTTGATAAAAAGTTTTCTGGCGCTGGTTTAAATATTAAGCCAATTGATTTATCGCAAGATTTTTCAGATAAAATGGAAAATACGGTTGATTATAAAAACCAGGTTTCTTCAGAGTTTAATAAACTCAGGGGTTATCCAAGAAAAAATAATGGCTATGCTACTAAACCAAGCATGCATACTTATTATTATCCCCATCCTACTCCTCAAGATGTTTTAATAGAGGAACGAGAATGGAATCAGACTAATACGTCTTATAGTGGTTCCGAAATTTATGAATGGAATCTTGATGGGTTGACTGATAGACAGTTAACTATTCTTGTTCATAGAATGCTTATGTATGCAACTATCTGTAAAAGTGTTAAAAACACAAATAGAACTATTTGCAAAATGATTATTGCAGGTTTTACTGGCCAACTTCGAGGCTGGTGGGATAATTATTTAAATATAGAAGAGAAAGCTTCTATTATAAATGTTGTAGCTACTGATGATCGTGTTGATAATTTGGGCATGGCTCTAGTTAAGAACAAAGAAGATGTTGTTTATACCCTTGTTCTCACCATATTAGAACATTTTAATGGTAGATTTACCAATCAGCATGAGACTGTCCGTACCCTCCTTAACGGTCTAAGATGTCAGACCTTAGGAAACTTTAGATGGTACAAAGACACTTTCCTTAGTAGGGTTATGGAATTACCCGAAAATAAGTTTGATCATTGGAAAGCAAAGTTTGTAGATGGTCTTCCCTCTTTATTTGCCGAAAGAGTTCGAAAAGCTCTAAGAGGTAGTCATGGCGAAATCCCATATAAGGATTATACCTATGGAAAGCTTATAGGAACTTGCACACAAGAAGGTTTGAACTTGTGCAATGAACTGCTTAATGCAATAACTTTCACAAACAAAAAGGAACTTCACACAAAGAAATGCGAATAGACTGACATCTGCTAACTACAACTGAAGTATGCATTCTTCAAAGCCCTTTTCATGATTAATTCACAAACATTTGAGTCCATTTTAAAATATAAAAAATAATCTATGCTAACACTTTATATAAAACTGTGATAGTCTATTGCTTCTGTTTGAAGATCAAAATAATTGTATCTGCATGCATTGCTTTTGTAAATACACAGGTGCAGGAAAGTTTGTCAAACCGTAATTCATAAGTTAGTAACCTTCTTAATTGTTAAATATTGGTTCTTAGAATTAAATTAACTAAACCTGAAGTATACATCAAGTACCAATACATAAACTAGCTATTTGTAAACAAATTGCAGAAAACGGAACGTAAATATAGAAAATTGCCAAAGGACCTCACCAGAAAACCAACAAAAGAAACAACATTTCACTTGAATTCGTATCTCAATAAGTTAAAACCATTTAAGAACTATTTAGCGCCCAAGAGAATTACCAAATCCACAAAGGTGTATCCAACGGAAAAAGGTGTTCTGAAGGTTTACAAACTATCATCTGCCATATCCTCTTTGCAATCTCTATTGTACTTCATTTTTTTACTTTCGTATCTTCCATACAGATTCAGCTAGCCATTAGGAAAGTTCTAGTCATTTTAGCCTTTCGGAATTTAGAGGATACACAAAACAAAGCTTATTGGGAATGCTTATATGTACAAGATAGCCATGGAAGGAACCTAATCACAGGAATCAGTCTGCTAGTGCAGAGTATGCAAACAGGCTTAGTAACACTTAGATTCAGGAAGGACTGGCATTAATGTAATCGCATATCTATTTGTTTGATTTTTAATAAGGGCTCAATATTGGTTTAATGGGAGAAACTTACCTTCAAGATAAATGTAAAAAAAGGAACTTGTGCTTATGGAAGGCATATAGCCGAGGATAGGTAAAATTTAGGGCTCAAAAGGAGTATGCCACAAAAAAGGTGATTCTACAGTTGGATGGTCCTGTTAGTATTTTCCAGCCAATGAAAGTTGGCAATTAATAGGCACCTAGATGATCATAAAGGAAAAATTCCTCCAACCCTGCAGGAATATTTTTGAGTGAATTCTATGACAAATAAACATTATTATGGGGTATATGATTCCTCTCCATCCCCTTTTCTGTTCATTTTACTTAGAGTTAGATAGCTACAACAGTCTTCACCAGGCTAGTACAAAATCATCACCACCATCAAACGATTTTTTCCTCTCAATCAAAGCGCTCAATATCATACTTAATAAGCCATAACTTCCATTACCCCCAAAAGAGAAGAAGTCAGAAGTTCTAAAAGCTTAAAACAATTATGGAACTTAACCATGAAATATGCATGTATAAAGATAACCTAAATCTTATATTTATTATTTTGCTATAAACAACATGTATTAGTGTAATTGGACGAACCAACTTGCCTGATCAAGGGCAAAATCAAACATGTAGCGCAAATGATGCTGCACGATGTTCTTGCCGGTGGCAGATTGGTAGGCTAAATCGAATGCCTGAGCTCCTGAATACACAAATCCTATGACATTCACTGACATACAGTACCTGCAATGTTATTCACCTACCAATATTATCATTCATAACTACACTGCCCGCCTAACACATTTATTCATTGCTCTGAAAGAGTGAAACTTAATGCGCTGCAGAATTAATTCAGTCAATGTAAAGAGAACAAGTGACAAACCTGAACTCCTTGTAACGTTCGAAAGAATCCAGAGCCCAACCCTTATTCCTATCAGCTGCCATAACAGAAAATGAAACCAAACAAAATAAAAACCCAAAAATCCTAAGACCAAAACCCGCTTTCTTTACCATCTCATCCCTCTTCACTTTTCTTAAAATCGACAACTGTGGCCTTCCTCTCCGCCGACGGTTGCCGCCGTCGTCACCTTCCTTAACACTAGCTGTACCATCTCCGACAAACAGATCCGCTTTCACCAAAGCCAGTGGCTCCTCCTTGATAAACTTCTTCACCACCGCTTCCGGTATCTGAGGTTTTTCCGGTGGACTCCCCATCGGAGCTGCACAGGGCTTATTATCCTCCAGAGTAAAGGACTCATGAGGAAGAGAAATTTGATCGGAGGAAATTGATGACCTCGGCGGAGATTCCACCGGCGGGGAAGATACCTTAGTAGAATCTCTGTTAACGGTAGGATGAGCAATAGCAGTAGTATAAATACTCTTACTAGCTTTATCGGTTCCGGACTTGGTAAAATCATCTGAATCGGAAGAAATTGAGGAACTCGGCTGAGATTCCGCCTCAGTAGAATTTCTATTAACAGCACCATTACCATTAGCAGTAGTAGAATTAGGATTAGTAGCTTTATCTGTTTGGAACTTAGTGGAATGATCAGAATCGGAGGCGCTATGAAAACGAGCTGGAGAAGAGAAAGTAATAGCTTTATCAGTTTCAGAATCAGTAGAATCTGAATCAAAGAGGGAGAGATGCTGCTGTTCATTCTCCATAGCCGTTTGCAGAGTCTGCTTGATATGATTCGATTCCATGATGAAGAAACAGAACAGTGCTGCTACAAAAATGGGATTGGTGGTATGAAAATGGATTGAAACGGAAAATAGAATAATGAATGGAAGTTGAAAGATGAGGTCTCGGCGATAATGATAGTTTTGGCGGTTTCCACTTTCGTCTTCCACGTCTGAATTTGGGAAAGCTCTGGGGTGAAAACCGAACCGAACCGAACTAATTTGGTTCTTCGGTTTTTTGGTTCGATGTCGGTGTTATTTTTTTGGAAGTTCGGTTTGGTGTAAGGGTCTCAAAATTTCGGTGCACCGAAGAACCGAACTTTTATTTTTAAAAAAATTAAAATTAAATTATTTTTTTTTATATATATATATATATATAGACATTCTCTTAACTAAATATTAAAAATTCAACTAACAATTAAATCATTCATGAACAAATCAATGTAACAACAAATATACAATTCAATAGTTAACTTCAAATATTAATTTCCAAGAGAAACTCAAACATATTTCTACCAATGTACATTATGTAAAGGAACCGTCTTCATACTTGTTTTTCTCGAAAAATAGTTGGAGGCACAATGTTCTTGACAAAGATAAATATAATCTTTTAGTTAGCACAATAAGTGTTCTACGGTGATACGCACCATTAACATAGTTTTAAATTTCTAAGTATCTTATACTTTATCCTTATTTTATTTTTCATTCACATCGAAAAAATAATTTAAAAACACCGAATTAAACCAAATCGAAGTAGAAAAAACCAAACCGAACCAAATCAAATTAGTTTGGTTTAATATACGGTGCACACTTTTCTAAAACCGAAAATCGAAGAACCGAACGCCGACTCCTAGAAACTAGAAAACTCTATATTTAGGACTACTACTAAATACGAGTACAGTATTCAAATGTATAGTACTCTCTTACAATTTAAGAAAGTAAGAAAAATTAAAAATTGTGATCTAAAAATTAAAATAAATCATCTAATGTTTTTGTGGCTATAAATTATTTCTTTAAGAATAAAATATATATTTTAAAATTAAATTGTTACTAAATATAAAATTATATCATTCTTTTTTAAACTAGATAAAAAAAAAATGAGTCATATACCATTTTACCTAATTTCCAAACAAAATTATACTGACAAATCAAAAAAATAAAGGAAGACGTATTTAGAAACGGTACAAAGTATACTCAAAGCATCCTTCGTTAATTAGTACTAAAAGATTATGCTTTGACAGATTAACTTGTCACTATGAATCCTCGAGTTATTTAACAATTATTACGCAATTTCTACCTCCGTGTACGTAAAGAACTAGTTTAAAATTAGTAGATTATCAAAGAAAAGTTGCAGCCTGATAACAAATTGTTTTCACCAAAATGAAATTTATGATCACTAATCACCAGCATCCAGATTCGTAAATCATAGCCACTTTTACATGCATATCTCGCAATTTCACATTAATGTTTACAGACCTAACTAAACAGAGACGGATTTAGAGCTAGTTCAGTAGGTTCAGAAGGTACCCATTACTCTCAACTTGTATTACGTATACAGATGCAAAGATATTGTACATATAAACGATTACAACTCTTTTGAACCCAATGACTCTTCAAGTTCTGGATGCACCTACGTTTCTGAAAAGTTGGTGCTAATGAAAGCGGTGAAACATTCTCACAAGCCTGAGAAGTATTTGCGAGCTTCATAATACCGATCCAACTCTACGTTGAAGAGTGGGTGAACCTGTTCCAACAGACATTTGGAGTAAGGACCAAATACATCCCTGGGTAATGGTGGAGAATCAGCTTCGTCGGTCCAGCTATACTGAGCAATTGAAAGACCACTTAAACAGTAACACGTATGGTAGTAGTCTCTACCCTTCCCAGGTTTGTCTCTGAAACCACCTACTTCAATCTACATCCACAACATGATATTAGAATCTTGAAAAAGATATAAAAGCAATAGAAACAGGAATAATAAACTGCCAAAAGAATCTAACACTAATATCTTGGTGAGTCGCAGCATCTGATATAGAATATTTAAAACCCACTTAACTTTCTTTTTCCCTTTGAAAAATGAATAAATAGTTCCCCATTATACACAAGAAAATTGAACTCTAATTATGAAAAGAATGCAAAATAGAGCTGTTGAATCCGACACCAATTAAGAGGATGATTAGTATACGACTTCATGTTCCCAAACAAATTCAAAAAGAACATTATATTAAATACACATGCTGTTGAATTTATATGTTAATGGAGAAATAATGATGCCCAGCAGACGAATGATATTCAAGATGTTCCAACAAAAAATGGTGTGGTTTTAGTGATGCTCCAAAATCAGACAACAGTTCCATCTTCAGACGAGACTAGGAAAGACACCCGACATAATTTACTTATTTCTTCAACTATGTAGGGCCTAGAAAGCTCAAATAAAGCAGTTTCTCATATGCATTTCAGTGATGTTACAAATTTAATAAACAAAATCTTAGCTTCTTATACGATTATAATTTTCTTGAGATATTTTCTTTATCCCTTATTTTCCAGCTTGTGCTGCTGTGCATATGCTTTACAATCGTACACCAAGGCAAGGGACATGCAAGAGTGAGCAGGGATCTTCAGAATATATTTTCTCGAAAATTTAAGCACCTGGGAGCAAAGAAGAACATATTGCTGCAGATACATGCTGTCAAAGAGAGGCTGCATAGCTATGGGTCGGTTGATAAACTCATATCCAGTATCTGCTATTTTTGGGCTATCAGAAGCATTTTCTTGACCAGCACCTAAAAAAAATGAAAGGATGTGATTAGAAAGTAATTGTGATTAGGGCTAAAAGAAAGAGAGAGCTAGACAACCCAACATATCTGGAGAAAAATATTAGGAGCTGTCAGAGTTTCAAACTTCCAATGAAATGCTCTACTAACCAATCTCGGTACACCGTCAAATGGATAAATGAATCAGAGTAAGGGACATACAACCCATTTTGACTATCCAACTTTTACACATACATTGTTTGAAGCATGGAACATATGGTAACTAGTTAAGGTGAAGTTCAGCTGATAGCACTATAGGTTACTAACTACCTGCCCATTTGGAGATATCAAGTTCATATACAATCCAAGTGCCACTTATGTGACAAGAGAAGTGGTTTAAGATGGAATATATTCTTTCACCCTTCATTTATTAAATTCCACCCACTGGATTCCCTTATAACATGATATGCTCTATTTAATTCAGATTCAAGGACAAAGTTGAATAGCACTGCAACAAACGGTAGACCAGTGAATCATACAGGAGTACTTTCTTTTTGGCCTTTTGAACTATTGTTCCTCAAATTGATATACCTTCTTGTCCAAGAGGGAAAGTCTCCTGAACATGGGAGGATGTCCCTTCCAAATGCTCTTCTTCATCAGATAACTCTGACTCTGAAGAATCATCAGCACTTTCTGTACTGAGGTCATTTGACAACCCTAGTTGTTCATGGACTACCAAATTTAGTCTTTGTATAAGAAACACTACCGCGCCCTGATCAATCAAAGTCATCTTTAGCTCAGTAATAATTAAACTGGAAATGGAAGAGTTCAGGACATAAAGGTAAAACTGGTAGTCACCTGCCAAAAGGAATAGCAGCCATCGACTAATTTATTTGTCCTGCCTTGAAATCCACCTTCGACTCCTTGTCTAAATACCACCCAATCCTGAAGATTCATAATCACAATACATCGTCTCCATCAATACCGTCAGATGATCCAGATTTAAGTAACATCACTTCACCAACAACTCGATAGAACTCAACTTGGGAATAGTTATTAAAAAAGCAACAGAATGAAACTACTAAGAGAAGTAAAGAGACTGAGAGGAAGTCATGTAGAGGTACTACTATACGAAAGATATTTAGAAGGAAAAGGAACTAATATGTTGATTAATAATCTACCCCCAACAATCCCAGGAATGCAGCAGCAGAACCTGGTAAAGGAATCCCCTGCAGCTGCTACAAAATGGACCAGTCAAGTAAATATAAGGTGAAACCAACGTCAAAACCAAAATTAAAGGCCAGAAGGCCATTCCTGAGTTCCTAGATATCCTCCTATCCACCATTTAAAAAGGCAGCCCGGTGCACTAAGCTCCCCGCACATAGTGGGGTCCAGGGAAGGGTCGGACCACAAGGTAATAAAAGGCATTCAAAAGTTTAATACTCCAACATCCCCAATAAGGGACAACCACCAAAATGCTGCATGTTATTTCCCAGCTGTTTATCATCTAATTCACTTTTTTCCATATGCTAACTTTTCCAGTGCATCAAAGTTATTTCCAATTTATTTTCACTTTTGATTCCTAAATATCCAATAAATAGTTGTATCTGTAAAAACAAAATAGCCTACCATTGTAAAACCAATGATTTTTATTTATTTTTTTGGATTATGGCTTATCACCTTAAGTACTAGAATAATCTCCTGTACTCAGTAATCACAGCACTAAAATGCTTCTCCAGTTCTTCAATTGCCAGCTGAGATTCAGCTCATCTCTACGTTCTTTTTGTTCTCCTTTTCATTTTATGAGAAGTAACAAAAAAGCAATGTGGAACATTTGTGAAGACAAACTAAAATGCAACTATTATAACAAGATACTTTTCTTGTTTCGGTTTCATTTGATCAGTCATGAAGGCCAGTAACAAAAATGAAATGATAATATCCCATTTCATGACAGTGAGAGGAATGCCACAGTCCTGTAACCCTGATGGAAAAAAAAGAGAGTACACACACACATGATTATCTTAGCAACATTCATCAGTCCCCAACAGAGTCCTAAAGAAACTTACAATTAAACCTGGCAAATCCAATCGATTCACTTCGTTGATCAGAATCATTGCGGCCAACCCACAGAAAGTATACCTAGAAAATGAGTTAAATGTAAAGGGCTTCAGTAACATCATAAGCTGAGAAGTGATAGTTCTACTACGGCAACCAACATTGAAAGAGAACTATAAGAAAAAGAGCGAAACAAAATTAGAAAGATGTGAATATCTCCAACGTGAGACTCACCCACCATGAGCTTCAGAACCTGGTTCGCCAGCAATTCCACCTTCATAAGTCTGACAACTGAAGCAAAAATGGGAGAACAGCTTAGGAAAGGCTTATCCAAGAAAATACATTCTTATAATGAATTCAAACAAAAAATGAGGGACATTAAGGAAAAGAAAGATCTACCACCTGCTTCTTATCTTGTATTTCTGACACTAACTAAGAATAAATTCTTATTTATCCTAGCTAAATAATTCTTATGATGAGACTGGGATTAAATCAAGAACTTGAGAGAACAATAATGAGAACAAACTAGAATAAAAGAATAGTTCCTTCATCAATTTTTATTCAACAAGGACTTTCAACTTTCTCAGATGGCAAGAATTAGGAAACATCACTTATCTCTCATATTTTAATCCCTGACGAATGGAAGCTGTCATCAACTCAGAGTCATGAATATGCAAACATAATATCGTTCTGAAATGATACTTGGAAATTTGTTTCCCTACCAATGGGATCGAATCTCAAAGGAAACCTTCAATGCAACTAAAGCACCAGCCTCTGTCATGCATTTAGTACGTATAATTAACTAGTCACCATGCACTGACTAGTTGGTGACAGTAATATGAATACTCCAAATCCATTACTTCGGGTCATCCCAAGACTCAATATTTTGTCTTTAAGATATATTAGTTCTTAAAATCTCACACCTGCTCTGCCATAAACATATCTCTTACCAAACAAAAGGACTTCTGGCAAACACAACCTAATGTAAGTTTAACAACAACTAATCCTTTTCTTTTCCTTAATCTCAACTAATTGATGTAGTGGCTTTTGGGTGATTGTAGGTCTTTAAACAGCTTTTCTTCATGTGATTTAGAATCTACCTCGTTGCATTTATAGCAACTTCAATTATTTCAGTATCGTACCTAGGCTGGTATATTTGAAGGTTAATGTAAACATGATTAAACCATTTCGACAAATCTTCACTCATGATCCTCTATGCGTGCTATCTTGTTGCATCTTTTGTTGGAGGTGAGCATTTCCAATCTGATTTTCAAGCTTGTATGACCACATATCCATATTAACATCTATAATTCTTGACAGTTAACTAGTGAACATGTTGGGTTTTACAGAAAACAGTCACTCACATATTATCACTAGTCTCACAACCATTTGTAATATAACTTGCTTTCCATTCTGATAGTTATCTTTTTATCAGATTGCACTCCTCTAATACTCCCAAATTTCTGCCATGCTCTTTTAATTTTATATGTTACATCAGCATCAGCATCTATAGTGTAATTCTCTTGGAAGACAACTACACTAGTAAATCAAAAAGAGATATTACAGCTTAAGTATGAAATACGGTATACATAAAGAGAGAGTTGAATGAGCTGTAGTAGATGAGTGCGCATCTCAAACCAACCTTAGGATGTAATTTCCAACACCATGAATCAGCTCGTCATCCACAATGTTTAATATATTTGCAACCTAAGAAACTAATGTATCAATTAACATGAAAGCACATTATTCCAAAGACAATTAAGAAGAAAAAGGTCAAACTTGAGAACGTAACATGCGAGAAATGTGTATGTAATAAAGTATAAAATATCTATACAATTTGCAAGAGAGGCGTGCATCAGAAGGCTTTGATTGCCTCATTAAATGAAACTTGGGAAATGTTGAATCTAATTTATTTTCAAAAAACTAAAGAGACTGTTAAGTTTCACATATGTAGCTTGCATGATTCATCAATAAAAAAGTTATATTTGCTTAAAGCTTATCTTCAGAGTTTTCCATCCAAGTGCAGCAAAAATAATGAAAATATGACCAGAACTCAGATCACAAGGAGATCACACTTACAGAAATGGCAGTATAACAGGCACGAACATCTACTTCTCCACCATCATGCATCCTGCAGAAAATATTTGAAGTTTGAACTTAGCAAAGATGGGAAGTGGCAAGTCATCATTGATGAAATTTGAATATTGAAACAAAATGCTAGAAACAAGTGATCTCTCAGATGCTGTTTGTTAAATAAACTTGGATCTACAAACTCAAGAATACACAGACAAACATTTTATACATTTACAGATCAGGGTAAAAGTGTGAACTACAGTGCTAGTTCATCCAAAAGTCTAGTTCCCCTCAGAAGGAAAACATAACAAAATTAGCAGGTAGGATTAATCAGGAGAATCAGTAGCAATGGAAGAACATTAGCACATACAACAGAGAGATGGCAAATTTAAAATGGATAAATGAAGTTACAAATAGAAAGAAAAGCACCTAGAGTTTTTTTCAGAAACTGATAGTAGATAAATACAGCAGACTAGGAATGAGATATAAGGGAAGACATGATTCGGGGAGCTGATCAAATAATGTAAACAAGTAGAAAGCATCCTACCTGAATCCACCACTTGCGTCTTTCATTCGCAGCAAAAATGTGTACAATTTTTCTCTGAGGCATATTATTAGATCAATGTCAACAGGAATGAACAATAGATAAGACACCAATAAGAACATACTATAGCTTGTGCACCTATTAATTGATGACAGAGCTTCAGGGTTGCCCAAAGTTATAAGTGAATTGACTGCAGCATAAGTAGTTGCAAGATGAGGCATCTGAAAAAAGCAATACAATACAAATATTACTTCAAAGAACCTTAATGATAGGAAGCACAAGAACTGTATAAAATAAACAGGTTGACCAGAATAAACAGAGCTTGAAACTGTTAAATTTGTGAGTCTAAAAGAAACAGAAAAAGAGTTTCAAGCTAACCTAGAAAAGAACGAGGAACCAGGCCAATAGTTAAATGCATATTTATCAATTCAGACGACTATTTCCCTCTAATATAATTATCTTTTAATTATAAGTCCCCCAACAGAATTATATAGAGTTAACAACTTTACAATATTCAAATCAACCATCATCACAAAATAAAGCAGCATACTGCATATCAAAAACAATTGAAGACATCAGAAAATCAAACTCAATGTGAAAATAAGCATGAAGAAGCCGACACAAATCTGATTTAACGGCACTGAGAGTGGAGTGGGAGAATTTGACTTGCCTGACCAGGTCCACCTCCATAGCCACCATCTTTATCCTGTGAGGAAGGTAACCGTAAACAACACATGAAACTAAATCTTACCGCATTTTATTGCGCAAGAAGTCCAAAGACAAATTAGCTAGAATTGCAGGCAAGAAAAAAAGGACAGTTACACCAGTATTCTGGAAAGGTGGATGATAAAACATATCATACATGACAGTTAAGAAAGATACCGATACAATAAACTATCTCTTAAGCAAATATGGTAATAACAATAATTTGGGATAACATTCTCATCACCATGTATATCACATTTCTATGACTAGGCTAAAATATCACTACGGAATCTTTTCTCCATGCATCATTATTAGTCACCCCTAAACACAATCAATCATGTGCACTGGTCTATAACTCTTTATGATTACAATTTCTAAGCAATAGCACAGAGATGAATACAAGTAGTTCCAATTTTAGTTCATAAGAACCATAATAAAGTCCTTGGTGGAAAAGCATCTTGAAGTTTGTTATAAAGTCTACCATATCTTTGAGAAGTCCACAGAGACTTTTGACTTTTGTACGGTAGTGGAAGCCTATTGAAGTTGTCAGCCCTAAGCAAGATGTAACTGGGCGCTTAGAATATAGCATGTACTTTAGTAGTAGCCTTTTCTGCTTAGAACGCCTATCTTCAAATATCTGTTTGGCCATAGATATTCAATCAAATTTTGAAAATCAGTCTTCAAAAAAATATCAAGTTCCAAAAGCTGGTCCAGACCAGTTTTGGGAAAAATTTCACTTTTACTCGCAAAAGTTTCAAATTTTCCAAGTAATATGCATGTACAAACACAACTTCAAGTTCCAAAAATCACAAGTTCAAAAACTCAAATTTTCAAGTTTTAACTTCAAAATCTGGGAGCTAAAACAATCTCCCTAAGTTCAATGCTTCAAACCCACTTTTTTCACCACAAGAAATTCCTTCTGCTCAATACGTAAAAAAAGCCTGATGTTATATATATCATGCTCTTGTAGCGCAGTATGGTCCTAAAACAAACAAAAAAGGTGATTCATTACACATAAGTTTTCCTCAGTGAAAGTGATCCTATTGGCTTGCTCTGCACCCATCCCCAAAACAAATACACTAGATCCCTACACATTTCTTTTTAAAGAAAGACAGATACATAAACAGCAGAATTCAAAATGAACAAACCTGGCAACGGGTCAGAAAGTCAGTTGCATCATTTTCCAGTTTGGCACCAATAGATTCTCCCAACAAAGCGATTGAATGAAGTATCCAGTAGCAAAGCCATGGTCGACTAGAAAGAAAAACTTAAGTAAGGCATAGAAATAGTTGATGATAACAAAATAGCCTTTGGTTCCATTGGACTAGAATAGATGCCAAGATCCCATCTTGATGAACACATTGTCCAAACTTTTACATTATGTTGGTGAGATATGGGAAAGGGAACCAAAGGGCATGACTTAACGAAGTTGGAATGGACATGGGAATGGGAGACCACAGAATTCTTCCCGTTAAGTTTTATTGCTGAACCCATTATATTTATAAAATTTATGGTTTCATATATACTATTTATTGTAATTCCAGGGAAAATTTACACAGAGATTTATACCCCACATTGAAATTATTGGGTTCAGATGAACCTAATACACCAAAGTTGCATACCCCATGGTGGATAGCACATGTGCTAGTGAGAGATAGCATGTTTCAATCCATTAGTCGAGGTATGAGCAAGTTGGTTGGACAACATTGTGATCCCCCCACAAGAAAATGAAAAAGAAGAAAACCTTAGTGTGTCCTACACTGACAAGATTAGTCAATATGAACTTATAGACAATCCAACTATGTTGTATGTAACTAAACATTTTGTGAGAGCTTTATTTCTATTTTTATTTTTTATAACTACGGACCAACTTGTGCGCACCTCGATTAATTCCACGTGGTACGTCCTACCTCCCACTAGCATAGATAGTGGGTAACTCTATCCATCAATGTTTGGACAGAATAAGAACTTGGGAAGAAATCACCGAACTTTTTGCCTTTGAATTTGAGACCTCGTGATTCTCGTCCTAGTTCATTAACCACTAGACTACACTCTTAGGTGGATGCTTGGGGAGAGTTTATTTGAAGGTCAATATTCATCCACGTTAGCTTGTTTAGCTCTTTCCTCTCGTTGCCATAGATTCGTCTATTGAAAGCTCAATCTCAACTCTCTCACTAAAATTGAATCTTGCAAACAGTGTTATTTTCTTCCTAAAAAGTCACTCAATCAATCAATAGACTAGATCCCAAATTAGTTAAGATCAGCTAAATAAAGCTATATTAACTGAGGTACTACTTCATTCAAGTCAATTCCATTCCAATACTAAATAATTTTCCTTTTAAAGCACATTAAATTCATAATACAAAATAATTTCAGTTATTTTAATTTTGTTTTCCTATTAGCCACCAGTTAAAATTAGAATCTTCAACATTGCAAGTGAACTCGTCCATGTGAACTCCATACATTCGATGAGTGGTGAGAAACGATCATAGAGAGAGGGAGCTTACCTGGCATCCAAAACGGAAAACGACGGACCGAGTTTTCTGAGACCTTGGCTAAGATAATCGAAGTGTTTGTCACGTTCCAGCTCTATGCTTTATCATAAGAAAGAAAGAAAGAAAGAAAGAAATCAACACAAAATAAGTTCATCAATAAAGGAATTAGAACCCTCTAAATTGAAAAAGGTTGAGAGCTAACAGGTCGGACGGGGAGTTGGGGGAAATGCTGTAGAAATAATCGTATATCTCTCGGACTCGACGCTCCACCACCCATTGATCTTCCAGCGACTTCGTCACTTTCCTCGACTCCATTTTTTCGCTACAACCGATTACTACTCTGACTGTAAATTTCGTCAGCGCCAAATCAACACTCGTTTACGCTTTCTGTGATAACTTTTTGTTCCTCTCGGTTTCCTTTTCATTTCTTTTCCTGCTAATTTTTCTCCATATGAAGTTCGATTTTACTTTTTGTCTTCGTTGGGCTGATCCCTTTCTAGCAGGCCCAATATTTCTAGTTTCCGGGCTGTCTAGCCCATCATGTTACGAGCCCAGCCCTACCCAAGTCATAGAAGGCCTAATTGGGGGAAGTGCACAAATAGCCGATATTATTTAAGGGAAAATTAGCAAACTAGTCACAATACCTAACATAATTAGTCAAAACAAACACTTTAAAATATTTATTTAAAATGTCAATATTTTAGAAAATAATTTGTATCAAAATATTATTATTTATCTTTCGTTTTATTTCTCAAAACAGTCCAACATTGGACCAAATTCTAAACCACTAACCGATAAAAAATAAAAAAAAATGCACCACTACCCATTACCCTTCTTTCCCCATCTTTCACGTTTTCTTTCCCCATCTTCACGTTTTCTATTTTCTCTTTCTTCAAGTTTCTCTGCAGATCAAGAAAAACAAATTATTCAAGGTTCTCCAAATTTGTTCAACAAATCTCTAAATTAATTCAAGAAATATCTCAATTGATAAAGATAGTTTCGATTATTTAGTGAGATTTCTTTTGATTTTGTTTTCAAAATCACCGATTATGTTGTATTTCGGATTGTATATATTACGGATTTTTCGTCAATTTTTTCGATTTTTATGTGAGTTTGTTTAGATATTCATCAAATATTTATGTATTCCAAATTTTTAGTCTTTCAAACAATATTTTTTGATTTTTTTTGTGATTTTGTTTTAATATTTCAAATTTAGTAGAATCTACAAATTCATTTATATATTTAAATTGTTTGATTTTTAATACATTTATATTTGATAAATTCGAAATTTGCTTTTAGGGTTTTAGATTTGTGGAAAGCATCCATCTGTCTACAATGTCTGAGTCAAACCTGCTCCACAACTTCTCTGCTTATTGGGCTCGGGCGATTTTCCTGTCGGGTTCTAGATCTCCGCCGTTCTATGGATGGTTCCGAAAAGACTCTTCTTGAATCCATGAAACTTGATGAATCAATTGTCGGATCGAAGTTCTTAATTGTCCATCATTCTCAATTCTAAATAATCAAAATACAGTTTATTTACGTATTGATTATTTAGGTATTCATCCTAATTGCATATGTAAAACAAACTTTTTATTTTATTTTGCTTATTTTGTATTTACAATATCACTTTGTATACCAAATAGTTTGTATTTAGATTTGATTCTGTATTTGTCCTAATGGTATACCATCAAGTTTTGTATTTATATTTGATTTTGTATTCATTCTCAATTCTAAATAACCAAAATACAGTTTATTTATGTTATATATGTATTCATCTTAATTGCATCAGTAAAACAAATTTTGTATTTTATTTTGCTCATTTTGTATTTTCAATATCACTTTGTATACCAGATAGTTTGTATTTAAATTTGATTTTGTATTCATTTTCAATTTTGAATAACCAAAATACAGTTTATTTACGTATTCATTATATAAGTATTCATACTAATTGCATAATAAAATAGATTTTGTATTTTATTTGGCTCATTTTGTATTTTCAATATCACTTTGTATACCAGCTAGTTTGTATTTAGATTTGAATTCGTATTAGTCCTAATTGTATACAATCAGGTTTTGAATTGTATGGTCTAACTTTTCAATTGAAATGAGTATTTATCGTGCTCAGTTTGTAAAAAGAAGTTCATCCG
>JAJONR010031958.1:0-54259 GCA_029582245.1 Solanum etuberosum
TTTCCATAACTTTCAATTTGATTGTTATAGAACTATCCATGAACAAAGTTTCATCGGGTCCAATAAAGACAATATAGTCCAAATGCTTCTTTTACAAAACATGACAAATGACTATTCACCAATATTCATGTCTATACAAATAGTTATATTTAATAGACATACCTTTACATGAAAAATCACAACATTTTAAGTGACACTTTTTCATAAAAGAACTCAATTATTTTGAACAAGTATACATATAATTTGGTAGTTTCATACTAGTCATACTATATACTAGTAAAAGAGAAACTCAACGACCACAATATCAAATATAATCCAAAATTTTTGTGGGTCTAACATAATACAAAAGTATCATTGAATTCCATATCTTGTGCTCCAAATTAAAATTAGACACTAAGTCTATTTTTATCTTTGTCATAAGCAAAGAACCTCCCACATTTTAAATATGATCTCAAAAATATTTTTCAAATAGTTGAAAATAATTTTTCCACATATTTTTCTAGACTATCAAAATGTCATTGGCAGCATGAAACCTCTTTTTGGAAATATTATTCTACGAAAGAATTATAGTGCTTCAGTTCTCTTTGACAATCTTTACATAGTGTCAAAGTTCATTCCTAGAGGCACCTATTCCAAGCACAAAATCACACACTTTAAGTCATTGGTTTTTTTTTTTCCCATCACAGTTAGACATACCACTTAGTATTTAGAATACTAACAATAAAGACAAATTTTTTTGTACAATTTGTTTCTATTTAACAATGAAGTTTGGAGAAAACCAAAAGTACAACACTGACTTATTATGCGAAGTTTTCATATTCTTCAAACCAATTGCATAGTCCAATTTATCCCGAGTGGAAAACTACAAAAGTTTTTAGTCTACAACAATCAGACACAATCAAATTTCACACGGAGTACAAAACTACAAAAGTTTTTTTTCCCCCTCCAAACAGAATAAAACATATTCTTAGATTATCACATAGAAATGCTTTTCTTTTCAAATAGCCTTCCAACTATAACATTTTGACATAATATTTTATCAAACAAAAATGTGCATCTCTCATTCTGCAGACTAAAGAATTTTAAAGGCAACACTATTTGCCAAGGAAAATTCATTCCAAAACATATGGTTTGCAGATTTTTTTCCAAATATACACATGATAAATATCAAAATAATTAACTTTTAGAAACTATTTTCCTCCTTAGATAAATAATAAGAAGGTTACCTGGTGTAATCTTTAACCGGAATACCACCAATTTTTCTAATACATTCTCAATTCGATCTTGCTAAACAAGGCACCGAATTCTGGAGAAATAATGCATTAATCTTCTACTTCCATGATCTGTTTCTCTCAATCAGTAGAATATAAGAAATACCAACAGTATAATAATTTCCTTAGAATACTAGATTTAGTAGTAGTAGAAGAAGTCAAGAAAATTTCTTTCTTAAAATGAGAGGAAATCCCTCAATTTATAGAAAACAAAGGGTAGTGTGAAAATGTTTTTATTGTGCCTTACCGGAAAGGTCACAAACCTTTGAAAAAATCACAATCTTTCGGAAAGGTTACAACCATTCATAAAAGTCACAATTTTTCATAAAAGTCACAACTTTTCAAAAAAGTCACAACTTTTCAATAAAATTCGCAACTTTTCATAAAAGTCACAACTCTTCATAAAAGTCGCAACTTTTTATTTTCCATTCACACTATTTTAAACCCAACACTTTTTTGAGAATAACTAAAAGGCCAACATAAAAATAATGTTCAAATTAATGTAGACGTGACTATAGGACGCGAAAAACGGATAAATTTGATTTTTCCTGCTTTGGGGCTCGTTTGAACCTGAAAATGCGTCCGTTTACCCCTCGGGACCAACTCACGCCATTAATAAGGCCGTATCGGACGTCCATGAAAAATTTCGGCCTAAAACAAGCCGGAATCCTGTATCACCAAAAATCCATGAACTATAACACACGAAAACGGTAAAATCTGATTTTTCGATTTTGCCCATTTTATGGCTCGTTTGAACTTGAAAATGCATCCATTTGCTCCTCGGAACCAACTCTCAGAAATTCCGTCAATATGAACCGAAAGACGTAGATTACTTTAGTCAAAAAATTCTAAAATTGACTCACTTCACGATCTCGCATGTTAGAACGTTGGATTTTACAGTGGGTGTTAGTAAATATTATAGAGTGGGCATGGTTCGGTTCAGCACGCGCATACAGCTTTATTGAATTTTTTAGTATATGGAGAGACTGGCCCCTGACTGAGCGAGTATGTGTTGCACACTGCACCACTGTTTCTTTGGCCTTTATCTTCCTTTTACAGCAGCACAAATACCCATCAAAGTTGGTATCACTATCTACTTCTCCTGCTAATTGCAAATACAGAGAGAGAGAAAGAAAGGAAGACTACCCAACGTGCGCTGTAAAGAGCTTTTTTTGACTCTCTGTTTTAGTGTAGAAAAGGATAAAGTGTTGAATTTGGGAGGGAGAGGAAGAGGGAGAGGGGTGCTAACGTGAAGAATGAGACCAGACCTAAGAACAGATAAAGAAGCAGATGGGCAATTGTGGTACTAGGGAGGAATCTGCTGTTGTCTCCAATGCTCATCATCAAGGTTTCTTTTTTTTCTTTTTTTTCAGATCTGTTTCATTTTTACTAGTTATTTGACTAATTGGAGAAATACCCATATGCTACTTTTTGTGTTATGATCCTCTTTAGTGATTTTGTACTGAAAAGGTTCAATCTTGAACTGTAATTTGAACTCATATGGGTTTTTGATACTTTTTGTGTTATGACCCCCCTTGGTGATTTTGTACTGTAATTGGAACACCAATGTTTGAACTCATATGGGTTTTTGATTATTTTTTCATTTTTGTGTTTTTTGATGGGCAGTTCAGCAGCAGCAGGGGATATCGTTGGGAAGCAGGATAGGTATTGATTCGAAGAAACATAGTCATAGTCGTTCTACATCAGATCTGAGTGATCCTTCGACTCCGAGAAACTTAGAGGATTTTAGAAAGAATGCTGTACTGTATACGCATATAATTGCGTTTACTCTTTTTGAGCTGGAGACAATTACTAAAAGCTTCCGATCTGATTATATACTTGGTGAGGGTGGTTTTGGAACTGTTTACAAGGGCTACATTGATGAGAATGTTCGTGTTGGACTTAAGTCTTTACCGGTTGCTGTCAAAGTGCTTAACAAAGAGGGGCTTCAAGGTCACCGTGAGTGGCTTACTGAGGTCAACTTTCTTGGACAGCTTAGGCATCCTAATCTTGTCAAGTTGATTGGGTATTGCTGTGAGGATGACCATCGTTTGCTCGTTTATGAGTTCATGTTTAGAGGAAGCCTTGAGAATCATCTCTTCCGAAGTATGTGTCCTCTTGTTGTCCCTCTTGTTTTGTTGCATCATGTTGTGGTTAACTTGATGTTTGTTGATTTCTGCTATGCTTATCGAATAAGATGCCACATTTTTAAACGTTACTACGATAGCTTTAGGTGATTGAGTGAGTGAGAATCTCAAGTACATGTTATATTTGCTTAGCCTGCTGCATATTGGCTTCTGCTGACTGACTGCAATGCTGACATAGTTGTTGTCTCATATGTACCTTCGCCTCTAAGGTCATTGCTTTTGTCACCTTAGAATAAATTGCTTATAAACGGTTATATCGTGTCATAAGAAACTCCACGGATTATCAGATCAAAACTGGGATGAAATTTTCAACTCAAGGAACAACTTTTAGCGAATTACCCCCCTCCCTCAAAATAAAAATAAAAATAATAATGGGTATGCTCATCTTCATCAGTCCATGTGTAAAACTGTCAAGTTTGAGCTCCATGATGCAGCAGGCCTAATTCACTAAAATTCATGCTGGAATGACAAAAGTGGAAACTTGTGTCCTTGTAGAGGTACATTTGAGTCGGCTTGATTTTTTAGAGTTGTACCAACAGTTTCACCTGTTGTTAGTCGAGCTTGTAAACTTTGAGATCTTCATCTAAATTTTCAGGCTTAGTTGTATATTATTGGAATCATATTACTAGGTTTACTAGTCTTCTATTTAATGTTACAGAAATGCTAGTTACATCCATGCACCTAATTGAAAAATCTTGTGTTTCTGCAAGAGAACCATATTTAGCTCTATGAATTATACTGTAAAATAGGATAAGTGGTGCTAATGATTGTATATGCTCCTTTGTTTGGAGAACATGCTTGTCTTTTGTTATTGGTGCTTGAATCACTGATACTTCAGCCCTAGTAACTAATCTTCTTGGCTTCAAGCCGATGAATCATGATATTAAATTCTTACTGCGTAAAAAGAAATAAGTGTTGGGTTTGCTAAGTTGTGGTATCTCTTGAGGCTTTCAGGGGCTACTGTTTCATTATCTTGGGCCACAAGAATGATGATTGCTCTTGGAGCAGCTAAAGGGCTTGCATTCCTTCATAATGCAGAAAGACCAGTTATCTATCGTGATTTCAAGACCTCGAATATATTATTGGATTCTGTAAGTCATGTTTCCAGGACTTGTACTATGTAACTCACTTGATTTCCTCTGGTTCTACCTTTTCTTGTTTGACTTTGTCTTGATTGGAATAACATGAGATTGGTGGGAATTGCAGGATTATACGGCCAAACTATCTGATTTCGGGCTTGCAAAAGCAGGGCCACAAGGTGATGAGACCCATGTATCAACTCGTGTGATGGGTACCTATGGTTATGCAGCTCCAGAATATGTTATGACTGGTATGTACCCTGCTTCCCCTCTCCCCCCAAAAAGGTCTTGACTGGTCTATTATCATGCATTTGTTTGATTCTTCAATTCCGACTTAAAACTACAATACTCTAAACAATCCGAAGTCGGGAAAAAGAAAAAAGTAAGAGTTGATAGCAATACTCAATCTGTCTTCTGTATAGTTTTAAGCCAAATTTGGAGGCAAAATTGAGGATCATTGTAGAAGTATCTATTTGATGTTTGGCGTACCTGATACAAGTTGTAATATGTTCTGGACACAGGACACCTTACTGCAAGAAGCGACGTGTACAGTTTTGGTGTAGTACTCCTAGAACTATTGACGGGAAGGAAGTCTGTTGACAAGACCAGACCAAGCAAGGAACAGAATCTAGTTGACTGGGCTCGGCCAAAACTTAACGATAAGAGAAAAATGCTGCAGATTATAGACCCTAGATTAGATAACCAATACTCGGTGAGGGCAGCTCAAAAAGCTTGCAGTTTGGCATACTATTGCCTGAGCCAAAACCCCAAAGCAAGACCCTTGATGAGTGACGTGGTTGAAACTTTAGAGCCACTACAATCCAGCGGTGGCAGTACAAATGAAGCCTCATCAACTGGAGCTGCTGTTCGATTTGCCATAGGAAGGGTCCCAGATTACAGAACACATCACCGTTATGGTAGCTCTCTTGGTACTGCAGCTGGTTGTCGGTCTCCCAACCCAAACTGTTCCCCAGGTGGCCCTGCAGCATGCCGTGTTAGATAAGGAACGCGACATAATTGAATGTAGCTTGAGTGTACTGCTGTTCTATACTTTGGATGTAAATTGCAGGAGAAAGTATAGTCTTTTAAGCTTGTTGTGGTTCTTAAATGGGCAAATCTGTACCAGGTGAAGAGCAATATGCTAACACAGTTTTTGCTTCTTCCCTTTTTTTCTCTCCATTGTTGCCTCATCAAAGAATTGAATGTGTGTTTGGGTAAGTAATAGTACTAGTTTGATTTTGCGTTTATCTATACATATATATCATTCCACGATGAAAGTAGAGGTGGACGCGTAAATCTACATTTGTGAAAACTGACTATGCAGGTGTGGTATAAAAACCTCGTTCGACATTGTTCCTCTGTAAGTTTCCCAGTTCTAAGTTTTGGCTCAAAATATCAATGACTGGTTCAACAACTTGAAGTTAGTTTCATGTGAGTACCAAATCATTTTTCCATTTTTTAATACCCCAGAAATTCCCGAGGGCCTGATGTACAGTTATAAATAATTTATTTTCTCTTAGTTTCCGCGAGTACCTATTTGTTAAATTCAAATTTCAAATGAAGGGAGCCTTGGAGTAATTGGTAAAGTTATTGTAATGTGATCACGGGTTCAAGTCTTGAAAATAGCTTTTAGTAGAAATGCAAAGTAAGGTTGCATACAATAGACCCTTGTGGTCGGACCCTTTTCAGAACTTTGCATAGCGGGAGAGCTTTAGTGCATTGAGTTACCCTTTTAAATGCTTAGACTCAAATAATGAGTAAATTCACCACACCCCCTTGTAATATGACTCAAATATACTCTATGTAATTTGAAGTCAAAACACTTCTTTTTATATTATGAAAATCCTACATAAATATAATGACTGTTACATATACGTCTTTTTAAAAATCAAACAGTTATACCCAGTGTCATCAGTGGAAAAAAAGTAAAAGGTGAAATATATTACTATTATTTTACTAAAGTTGGAATTGCATTTTTTTAAAAAGTATTTTTTAACTATAGTTGTATACTTCTTAAATTAATTTTATCTAGTCATTTTGGGGTCGTTGGGTTTAAGACAAAGCTAAGAAGGACATTTGTAATGCAAGAATTGCAAACATGTATATAGATTAACTTCACTGAATATTTAGTTTGATATATTATGTATTAGAGGTTAATGTATAACGTAAAATGTCTATTTACCTTTTAAAATAAAATGATTATTTAAACCTATTTTAAGAAGGAATAATTATTCCATTTTAACGCAAGAGTTTCGGATTCGAGCGAATTCGAATTAGTCAGACTCAAACGCCGAATATCGGAAAACTATTGTAATCTATGTATATTGTTAAATTAATGTGCATTCTTATTCCACATTCTTAATCATACAGGTTGAATAATTGATTAAGTTATTCGGTCAAAATGGTTAAAAATAAAAAGGAAGAAGGAAATATTAAAAATTTAAAATAGGAGATCCCTTGAACTAATAAATTGGAAAAATGCATTGACTTTCAGTCTTTCACCCCCAAAAAAAGAAAAAAAGAAAAACATAAATCAACAAATCATTTGTAAAAAAATATATCAAGTGAGACACAAAGGTAAATAACAAATTGGAGATGCAATATTTATTTACATCGTTTAAATAAATATAATATTTCTTTTAACAATAATTTCTATTTCTTAATAATTTTATTTTTCTTATCAATTGACATAAGATATACACGTGAATACAAAACACGTACACTAACCTCTTGTTTCGATTTTAAATTCATTATTAGCTAACAAAGAGAAAAGTCTCATTTTGTGTAACAACCAATTTGGTGTGTGTTTGTAATAAATTTTAAACATATGAAAAATAAATAAACCATACAAATAAAATCTAAAGAAACATGAATATTTTATTGATAAATCAATGCGGGTACAATTTTGTTCCTCCCTTGATTCTTCTCTCATAAGATATTTATCCATGATTCGAGGGCCGTTTGTGGCGTATTTCTCAACATAGGATTGATTGGACTTGATCTACATAATTTGAGGGCTGTTAGTGACGTATTTCTCAAACTAGAAAGATTTGGACTTGATCTACATAATTCGAGATAAGATGATTTGGATTTGATCTATTTATGAATATTCCATGACTTTGTGGAATATTTGAGATGTTGATCTTTAAAAATACCCAAGAGTTTATGGGATATTTGAGATCCCTTTTAAAGGAATTTTATACCCTTTATATAGCGTGAACTAGGGTTTATGGTTGAGTAGCCTCCAAAAATTCTAATTTGAATTGAACACACCTTGTAGAGTCCCAATTCGAATTGAACGCATCTTGTAGAGTTCCACAAATTTGAATGTCGACAAATGCCCCCTACTTCAAGGCTTGTCGAAGTATAGACTTGATGAAACTTACAGACGAGACTTGAAGTACTAATTTTTCACCTTTGCGGCTTCAGATTTGTAAATTTGATTTGTGAGAGAGAAGATGAAGGGCAGATTTGGGCGTGCCAATTTGTTTGCAACAAATTTTAAACATATGGATAAATCAACCATAAATAAAATCTGAAGAAACATGAATATTTTATTGATAAATCAATACGGGTACAATTCTGTTCCTCCCTTGATTCTTCTCTCATAAGATATTTATCCATGATTCGAGGGCCGTTTGTGGCATATTTCTCGACTCAGGATGATTTGAACTTGATCTACATAATTTGAGGGCCGTTAGTGACGTATTTCTCAAACTAGGATGATTTGGACTTGATCTACATAATTCGAGGGGCATTAGTGGCGTATTTCTCGAATTAAGATGATTTGAATTTGATCTATTTGTGAATATTGCATGAGTTTGTGGAATATTTGAGATCTTGATCTTTAAAAATACCCAAGAGTTTATGGGAATGGGATATTTGAGATTTCGATCTCTTTACGAATATTCCATGAATTTGTAATGGAATATTCAAGATCTCGATCTCTTTATGGAATTTTTGAGATGCCTTTTAAGGGAATATAGTATCATTTATATAGGCATAAACTAGTGTTTAGAGTTGAGTAGCCTCCAAGAATCCTAATTGGAATTGAACACACCTTGTAGAGTCCAAATTCAAATTGAACACGTCTTGCGGGTACAAATTTGTTCCTCTCTTGATTCTTCTCTCATAAGATTTATTTATCCATGATTCGAGGGCCGTTAATGGCCTACTTCTCAAATTAAGATGATTTGGGCTTGATTTACATAATTCGAGGGTCGTTAGTGGCGTATTTCTCGAATTAAAATGATTTGAATTTGATCTATTTATGAATATTCCATGAGTTTGTGGAATATTTGAGATCTTGATCTTTAAAAATACCAAGAGTTTATAGGATATTTGAGATGCCTTTTCAAGGAATTTCGTACCCTTTATATAGGCGTGAACTATGGTTTAGGGTTGAGTAGCCTCCAAGAATCCTAATTTGAATTGAACACACCTTGTAGAGTCCCAACTCGAATTGAACGCATCTTGTAGAGTCCCACAAAATTTCAATGTCTACAAATGCCCCTTGCTTCAAGGCTTGTCGGATTGTAGACTTGATTAAACTCAAAGACGAGACTTGAAGTTCTAATTTTTCACCTTTGCGGCTTAAGATTTGCAAATTATATTTGTGAGAGAAAAGATGAAGGATAGATATGATCCCACTGAGCGTGCCAATTTGTTTGCAACAAATTTTAAAGTGACAGAAAATAAATTGCAATCACAAATAAAATATGAAGAAACATAGTTTTATTGATAAACATTGCGGGTACAAATCTGTTCCTCCCTTGATTCTTCTCTCATAAGATATTTATCCATGATTCGAGGGCCGTTAGTGGCGTATTTTCCGAACTAGGATGATTTAGATTTGATCTCTATATAATTCGAGGGCCATAAATGACGTATTTCTCGAATTAAGATGATTTGGATTTGATCTATTTATGAATATTCCATGACTTTGTGGAATATTTGAGATATTAATCTGTAAAAATACTCAAGAGTTTATGAGATATTTGATATGCCTTTTAAGGGAATTTTGTACCCTTTACATAGGCGTGAACTAGAGTTTATGGTTGAATAGCCTCCAAGAATCCTAATTTGAATTGAACACACCTTGTAGAGTCCCAATTCGAATTGAACGCATCTTGTAGAGTTCCACAAAATTTCAATGTCTACAGTGTGATCATCTAGTTACCTTGAAATTTTCTTCTCATTTTATCTTTACTTATTACTTGATAATCCTATTTTATACTTTACCCTATCTTTTCATAGTAGCTCTACTTTTTCTCTCGTAAATTTATCATTTCAATTGTTGATGTGTGACATGATGTAATATAATATATTCAAATATTATATTTACTAAAATAATATCACACAATACAAGACAATACAACATAATACAATATAATACAATATAATACAATATAATACAATACATTATAAAAAAATACATAACTAGGGGTGTGCATCAGTTGATTCAGTTTATGCGTTTTTAAATACGCTAAACCAATAACCAAATCAATAAGATATTTTTTTTATCGATTGTCGGTTTATCAGTTTTGGTCTTTAGCTGTTCAGTTTTCGATTAAATCAATAAGAAAATGCTTGTAAAACAAATGTATGACTTCTCCAACAATTTCACGCGACAAGACAATAATATAACTTTATAGAACACTCATAAAATAGAAATAATAATAACTAACACGTATACAAGTGCAACACAAAGAGAAATTAAGAGAAATATGATTCTTACTTTAGGTTTTGACATTTTTTATAATCTGAAATTGTGAACTCAAAGTCAATGTGTAATATGAATTGAAGGCTAAAATGCAAAGACAGTAATCAATCAGATAAATATTTACAATATTTATGTAAGAGTAGCGTAGTAAATACTATAATGTTAATGGGTTATCACTTTATCCATCAATAATTTTTTGTATAAAACAATAAACTAACAACATTATTTTGGAATCAATTTATTGATAGGTTCAATTTTTGCGTAACAATCATAAATAGAGTGAACTAGTTAACATTATTTATAGGAGGCGGTAGCATTTGTAGCAATTTGAAATTCAAAACAAAGAGGGGGAAAACCTTCTCTGTCTGCTTTACGCTCCCCTTTCTCTTTCACTTTCCTTAAGATCTGCCAAATCAATCAACAAGCTTCATCATCAATGGAGAAATACGAGAAATTGGAGAAGGTAGGTGAAGGAACCTATGGAAAAGTGTACAAAGCCAAGGACAAAGCTACCGGACAACTGGTGGCTTTGAAGAAGACTCGTCTTGAAATGGATGAAGAAGGGATACCGCCTACTGCTCTCAGAGAGATCTCACTTCTTCAAATGCTATCTCATTCTCTCTACATCGTCCGTTTGCTTTGTGTTGAGCACATTGACAAAAATGGGAAACCGATTCTTTATCTTGTTTTTGAGTATTTGGATACTGATCTTAAGAAATTCATTGATTCTCATCGGAAAGGACCTAATGCTAGGGCTCTTCCTACTGCCCTCATCCAGGTTTATGCAAAACCCTTCTTTCTTTTTCTGTGTTTGTGCTCACCCATATGTTTGAGATTGATGTTTGCGTATTTGGGGCAGAGTTTCTTGTATCAATTGTGCAAAGGGGTTGCTCACTGCCATAGCCATGGAGTTCTCCACAGGTCTAACTTAGCCATGATTAGCTTAGTGTAAAATCTGGTCAATTTACTTAGTGTTAATCGACCCTTTTATTATGTTATGCTCAGAGATTTGAAGCCGCAGAATCTTCTAGTGGATAAAGAGAAGGGAATACTTAAGATTGCTGATCTGGGTCTTGGAAGGGCGTTTACTGTTCCTATGAAGAGCTACACCCATGAGGTTTATAGTTTTAAAATTTCTTCATACTGGAATTGGCACATAAAATCTTCAGAATGATATAGAAAGTTAAGATTGTTGCTGGTGGCATAACTCATTTGCGTTTGTTCAGATTGTTACTCTATGGTACAGAGCTCCTGAAGTTTTGTTGGGATCTACTCATTACTCAACTGCTGTTGATATGTGGTCTGTGGGATGTATTTTTGGTAAGTTTGTTTGAGTTGATCATGTTGTTTAATCTTCTAGGCCAAATGACTACTTAGATTCTTTTTGCTTCTTTAAGTTAGAAATGTTTGCTTATTCTTTACAGTAATCCTGTTGTCTGTTGCTTTGAATTATACTCCCTTTTAGCTTTTTTTCCCATGGACTAGTTATAGCACACATCTTCCGATATGTTTATGATCTGATAATTTGACAGTACTGTTTGTAATTAGTTGATGGAAGTTCAGTTGGAACATATTAGTTCCATAGGACGGTAGTGTAAAATGCCATATCTCAGTTTGAACTTTAAACAAGAGTTGGATTTGGGCAGTTTATGTTCTTTTAGTATCACATTTGGATATAATATTGGAAGGCTTTGGGTTACTTTTAACATAGCTTAGGTATTAAAAGAGCTTTTTGAGCTTTTTGATCTCAAAGGTGTTCTATAGAAATTGGTAAATCTACTAGGGTGGCTGAAAAGCACCAGGATGGATATACATATACTAGAAAACAATTGCATTGTTAGTAAAGGCTCATGTGAGGCGCGTTTAAGCTCTTAAATCATGTGAAGCTTAGGCTTGGGATTTTCTTGAGTGCAGTGATCACGGCTATAAGGTGTATAGACTTGGGCTCTTTTTGAAGTGGATGGCACTAAACAATAAATATAAGTGGATAAAAGACAATTTTTTAACTGTTAAAAAGTGTTATGAATACATTTCTTACTTATTATAAACACAACGGAATTTTGAGATTTAAATTGCATATGCCCGCATCTATATCAAAATTTTAATTTGGCTTTTGGACTTAATTCACACATTTTCACTTCGTATGTTCCATTTGTTGTAGTTTATTTTTTTCAAATACTTTGTTCATATTGTTATTGATTGTTGCTTATAGTCATTACTAACTAGAGATCACGCCCATGCTTTAATTGTGTTTTGCACTTAAGGCTCTGGCAGACCTTAGAAGCTGTAATATGCTTGTTGCCTTTGACAACATAGGATACATCTATAGAAGTTCTTCTAAAGAACTTGAGTTAAAAACTACAATCTTATCAATGAAGACTTTTACCATCAATATTTTTTTTTGTCGTAAAAGCAAAGTAATGTTGCAGAATAAATTCTTGTCGAGCACTTCCATGGAAATTGAAAATGCATTCTAATTGGACCAAGTGGTTCAGGCCAAACGGAAATCACCAATTGTGGATAATTTTCAATTTTTGAGAATGGGTTAACATTGACAAAGAAATGGACACAAGAAAGAATATTCTTTTAGCTCCTCTAGGGATTGGCCTAGAGGTTGAAGACAAACTATATTTCCTGGTTAAATGCACTCACTTTAAGGTAGGTTGTTTTAATTTGTCTTCTCTATGTGATGTAGCTGAGATGGTTCGAAGGCAAGCCTTATTTCCTGGTGACTCTGAGTTCCAGCAATTGCTTCACATATTCAGGTATGTCTATGATCAGTCGCTAAGTTCTTTGTATTTTTCTGCTTTGTGTAAATGCCCTTTAGTTAGTAACAAACACCTCAGGGTTGGCTACTGATGACTATTGTGGTAAAATTATTGGATTTTCATTTATGTTTTCCACATATGATTTTTGAGGTATTAGTTAGTGTTTAAGATGTTATCTAATGACACCAACTGCCTCCTTGATGATAGTCTGTCTTTCTAAAAGTTGTTCAGGCTCAAGGATTGAGTTGTTAGGACATTCTTACCTATATATTGCTTTTCCCCTGATGAAATGAAAACTGGATTCATGTTAACAGGAGGATTTTTCATTCCAATCCGGAAAAATATGCTGTCCATAAAAGCAGATTTTTAGAAGGGATATCACAAGTAGAACCACATAGGTTAAAACATTTGACATTTGAGGTTTTAAATCTGAAATTTTGAAGGGCATCATCAAGTTTCTAGTACTAAAACTAATAAAATCTCAAGAAACTGAATTTTAGTATTACAACATACTATTTTGTTTTGATAAACTTGGCTAGGCAGACGAATTGATTCTATTATAAATACGTTTGTGCAATCGGTGAAGGTTGTTAGGAACTCCAACTGATAAGCAGTGGCCTGGAGTGAGTTCACTCCGCGACTGGCATGTTTATCCACAATGGGAGCCTCAGAACTTGGCCTCTGCTGTTCCAGCATTGGGACCTGATGGTGTGGACCTCCTAACGGTAAATCTCCATCTCATCTATTTATTCATATACTAATACTTTCAAGTTATTTATTTCTGGTTCTACTGCTTCTTTGCTAGAACTAAGGAAATAATGCTGTTATATGTGCTTGGTCATTGTAGAAAATGCTCAAATTTGATCCATCAGATAGGATTTCTGCGAAAGCTGCACTTGATCATCCATACTTTGACAGCTTGGACAAGTCTCAATTCTGAGGATGCTTCTACTCCTGCAGATCACCTATAATGGTCACTTGCATCACTTGTTTTAGTACGTTCTCAGTCCCTGAATGAGGATATCATCGTCTTGGTGATTTGAAATTTGCCATGTTAATCTTGTCACTTTCATATTTCACTGTCTTGTTCTAGCTCTTCTAATGTATTTCTAAAAGATCACCTGTAAGAAGGCCTGTTTTGCGGCCAAGTTTAGTGTATTATTACAAAGTTTTGAGGAAACAAAAAGGTTTATCTTCTCTTGAGTGATGATTAAGGTACAAAAAGGTTTAGGTGGTATGAACGAAAATGTTTTCTAGAAAATGATTTTTGAATCAATTTCCCCCCTCAAATTTAAGTAAAGTGACTTCCTTTAAAAAAATAAGGAAAACATTTTCCAAATTCATGTTGAACCTCACACCTCAACTTTCCTTCCTAACATAAGTTTTGCATATTGATTCTCAATACTAATCCTAGCTCTGAATCCTGATTCTAAATTTGAGAACAAACTCTCAACCTCAATTTGAGACCCAACTCTTGAGTTTTGGATTTGAGTCGAATCTTGAATTAGATTTAAAGGTTGAATTTTGGATCGAGTGTCGGGGTTGGGTAGGTTAGGGTGTCAGTAGAGGTCGGAGTCGGGGTTAGGGCCGGTCTTGTGTCGGGGTCGGGTCTCGAGTTGGGGTCTTGGGTCGAGTTAGGTGTTAGGGTTAGGTCTCGAGGTCAAATTGCGAGTCAGGGTCGGGTCTGGAGTTGGGTGTTGGGGTTGGATCTTGGGTCGGGGTAAGGTCTCGGGTCAAGGTCGAGTATCAGGTCTTGTTCGGGGGTCGGGTCTTGGGGTTAGAGCTAGGTGTCGGGGTTGGGATCGAGTCGGGTCTTGGGTCATGGTTGGCTCTCAGGTCTGGGTTGAGGTTGGGTCACGGGTTGGAGTTATGTTCGGTTCTCGAGTCGGGATTGGGTCTCGAGTCAGGTGTCAAGGTCAGGTTTCGAGGTTGGGTGTCGGGTCGAGGTAGGATCTCGGGTTGGGGTCAAGGTCGGGGTTGGATCTCGAGTCGAGTGGCGTGGTTGGTGTTGGGTGTCGGGTCGATGTGGGGTATCGGTCTTGGGATCGTGTCCTGATTTGGGTCATGGTCAGGGTCGGGTTCCAATTCAAATGTCGGGCGGGGTTAGGTGCCAAATCGATTATCGGAGTTGATTTTTAGGTTAGAAACTATTTTTCTAAAAAGTTTTTTATACTCTATAGCCAACAATAAAAGATATTTTCTATAAATTATTTTTCATTCACCAATCATACACTAGAATATTTTTTTCACTCACTAACCAAACATGAGAATTTTTTTTAGAAACCAACTCATTTTCTAAGAAAACTTCGTATCGAACACACCCTAAATGGATCATAGCTTTTAATATTCTATATTTTGCATCAAACATGCAATGAAGGTGTTTGAGCAGAGGAATTTAAGGTTTGAACTAGAGCTTTGGTGCACAATTTTGAATATGCAAGGAAATAAAATATTAGTGGAATGGTGTGGGAGACCCTTATACGTGTTCTGATTTGTCATCTTGGCCTTGTACTCTGTGAAGTTTCAACCAATTATTTGTACGTGTTCAAAACCAATATTTTAAGTGTTACTTTAGATCCTAATTTACTAGGAATTTTGATATTTTTCAATATTACTTTTTATATCATTTTTCGACAATCGGATACATATATCATAAGCCATTGGATACGTGTATTTGGTAGATGTAAAAGGACGAGATACGTGATTTAATTGATTTCAATTAAATGTTGTAACTTAATTCCTTAATTAAGGAGTAAAAGATGAGAAATTAACAAACAAAACGGATCTAGTGGATCCATCCCTATCAACCGTTACCAACTTTAATAAAAAATAGAAATCATAAAGATTAACAAATCCGATATTGTAAACTTCATGTTCTTCATCAATTCCTTCCTTTGAATCTTCAATTGTCGAAGTTTTTTTTTTGCAAATGGCGAATATAACAATATTGTTGAGGCATTCAGGTTCATTTTTTTTTTGAAGTCGAATAAGAAAATTATAAAATTGATGGAATACTTTTGAGAGATAATGCAACCTACAACGATCTAGTCGACGGTATTTCAAAACAACTAGGAATCGATTGTACATGAAAAAGAATGGTGTTCAGATACACGACGGAAGACAATTTAACTCCAATGGAAATTCGAAACGAGATGGACATGACTTTTTTTTTTGAAATTGAAAAGACGTCAATCCAATTGCGGGTTGTATCCATTGTGCATAACAATGAAAGAACAAAATTTTGGATGCAACATTAATGATGAGATATCTTTTGAGTCAGATACATCCATTGTTGAAGTTGCAAGTGACGTTAGGATTGTATCTGCAGTAGTTCTTGCAGATAATAGTAGTGTAGTGACGTTAGGACTGTACTCACAAATTTGTTCAAATCCCATGTGTTTCTAAGATACACGTTTAGTGCAGCAACACACATTGGAGTCTGACCAGATACAATACTCAAAACCTTTTATAAACGGATACAACTCTATAAAAAGATACATGAACTCATTCTCTGCTGACTTAGCTATAATTGTTGAGGTTGTGAGATACATGCTTAAATATATAAGATACAACTTAATGAACTTAACACTATCATAAATTTTCTATACAGATACTCACAACGATTCCGAGATACATGCCAAACAAATTATACATGCTACACCAATCATTACTCTTAAACATCATATCGTTAATTTTAACAATGACATATACATTATTTGTCCGAGATACACACTATAAAATTATGATCCTTTATTTTTAATGTATCTGTAATACATTACTATGTGAGATACATGCTTAACAAAATATACATGCTACAAAATTCATTACTCTTAAACATTAGATCGTTACATTTAAGAATGACATACACATTATTTGTCCGAGATACACACTATAAAATTATGACACATTTTTTTTCTTGTATCCGTAGTACATTATTATTTGAGAGTGGGGGTGAGAACTGAGATACAAACGGGTTGTGGGATTGGGGAGGGAAACGACTGACTTGAAGAGAGAGAGAGAGAGAGAGAGAGAGAGAAATTTGAATCGTTAAAGTCTCATTAATAAATGAGATATAATTTTATGATAATTATTCGTTACCATATTTAATGAGATTGTGTATCTGATTTAACTTTTAAAATATATGGTATAATTATTAAAAAGTAGTATTATATGCAATATTTTTAAACTAAAGGGAAAATGTGTATATATGGTATTGAAGTATGTCTAGATAGATAGTGGAGTGGTATATACTCTTTCATTCTTAATTAGTAGTATTGGGTTCGAATCCCCCTAGATACAAAGTCGCATTTGTTAGAAACCGCAACTTTCCGACGCAAATCTAAATTTAGTCAGACTCTAATACAATTATCAGTCAGGAAAGCAACACAAAAAATGTCATTGAGATGTGAGGAAAAAGGAGTTTTAGCTTTACCTAATACCCTAGGCCATATAGTTATACCTTACTAAAACTAGCTAGCATCACATATATATCTAGTGCACCAACTAGATGGAGTCGTATGTAGTAGTAACTTCTCCCCTATACATAAAAAATATCGACTGAATTAACACCCAGCCACTCTATTAATATCATTTTAAATAAGTTTAATTGACTAGATGTGTGCAGAAATATCATATCTAACTCATCAATATACTAAAGTTGTTTCATAAAATAAAAACATTTATTATTTCATAGGGAAAAATCTTTTTTGGAAAAATGTTTTCCTTGAGAAATCACTTTGATGGATAATCATTTTATTGTAGTGACCGAGATTATTAATCATTATCTCAAATTTATGAATGCCATTTTCAAAAGAAGGTTTATTTAAATTCCTTGAGATTTCATCTCCTAAACAATGTACTTGAAAGTAATCTTTATTGAATCTCGAAAATATTTTTTTAATTAATAAATATTAATTTATCGACAAAAACTAATTTTATCAAGAAAGATATTTTAGGAAAAAGAAAAGGAAAGGCAACATGGGAACACATTCTTCCTCTCAATGTGCTTGTCTTTGTCATAAGGACCAGACAGAAATTGCAAATCAAATGTGACACTTTCTAGAAAAGTTAAGAGTATGAAATTAAGATGCATTAAAAAAGCTAAAAGCATTAATTGTTACGCGTTCTTCTTAGCTCTGAATAATTAATTACTCGATTTCTTGGTCCTAAATAAATGTAACTTTTATGGTGTGACATAAATTTGTAAGAAAGTTAGTTAATGGCATTATTAAAAGATAGTAATTTGGCATTATTATCCTTTACTTCTTCCCAAAGTCTTCTTTAAAGCTATAGATAGTTGAAAATTCCATTAAAGAGAAAGGATAATTATTAATAATTAAATAAATTAATACATTTTTGAACTTTGAAAATCAATTTATTTTGGATCAATGAAAAAGTGTTAGAAATTCATTTATTTTGGACGGGGTGGATTAGTACTCCTTCCGCTTTATTTCTTCTGTTCAAAATATATGACTTACTTTCATTTTTACTAAATCCTAAAAATAATGACATATTTATATATTTAGTAATAATTCAACTTTAAAATGTCTATTTAACCTCTAATGAAATGATTCATAGTCGCGTCATACTAACATCTATGATTTATTTTAATTTACACCATAAATTTTTTAATTTTTTTCCCTTAAACTTCGTATTAAGTCAAACTATATTATACAGATCAAGACTGAGGGAATATTAAAACTCTCTATATTTGCTACGATAAACAAGTAAATAAAACATCTATTTTCTATGTAAAGGCCAAGTAAAATGAAACGAGCAATAAGTAGCTAGACTCTAACCTACTTTTCTAGAGCCTCAAGTTATAAATAACACTAATATACATAATCAATCATCTCATCCATACAAAATGCTAGAACATACCAATAGTAGTAGGAGAATTATAGAAATGGAAATGGAATCATCATCAAATCCAGGAGAAAATAGATCATATAATGTTGAGGATTGTAAGTACGCACGAAGACACAAGAGAAAAAAGAAAATATGTATGTTCATTCTATGTGCCTTTATGTTCTTCACTATAACCTCTACTATCTTGAATTTCACTGTTTTTAGGCCCAAGCGCCCTACCATCACCCTCAATTCCATCACTCTCGAAGACCTGGCCGTGTCTGTTGACGCGGCCAGGTTCAAGGTCAACCTCAATATCACCATGAATGGAAATGTCTCTATTGAAAACCCCAACAGGTAGAGAAAGATTTATGATTTGAATTTGTTAGTCTTAATATTTATACTACTTTGTTGTTTAATTTCATCACACACATGGACAAAGGGATTACTTTTTACATTTTGAAACTTTAAATTTTAACTGCTACTCTCTCCATTTATTTTTACTTATTTTGTTTGAAAAATTAAGAGATATATTACCATTTTGTACCTATTTTATACTTATTGTTAAATACTAATTATTTTCGATTCATTTAGAAATGAGTGAGATGACTTATAGCAATTAGGGTTAATATAATAAAATTATTATTTTATTTATAGCTTTTTAAGAAATATATCAAAGTCAAACACCAAATAAACATGAGCAGAGAGTACTTAACAAATTCTGACTTTGGTCTTTGCAAGTATTTAACCTCGAATTAACTAAAATATGCATTTTAGATTCCTTTACATAAATATATTATAGCTAAGTTGTTGTTAAAACCATATTATCTTCTAAATATAGAGTAACAATCCAATTGAGCACAATACACACGATTAATTAAATGGTTTAACAACCAATACTTTGTTTGAATTGATGAAGTTAAAAATTGCATATTCCAAATTAATTCAGCATTAAATTTGCTTAACGAAATATTATAAGGAAGTAATCAGAAGAGTTTTTGGCTAAAATCATCCCTCAAGTATAACCCAAACTTAGGGTACATTCTTATGGTATAATTATGAACAAAATACATCCTTCTATTATCCCAAAACCTACATAAACATCATTTTTGTTAACTACTGTTAAAAACTAACAGAAACAAATACATGTGCTAAGCACATGACTTTCCCCCCAAAATCTCCATATACTGTAAATTGATTTCTTCATCTTTATAAACAATAGCTCACAAGATACTTGTGCCAGAACACCATAGACTCCTTCTCAAAACCACATTGTTCGGCCATATTTTAAAAATCTGATAAGCTTATCATTGTTCTGTTTTCATAGTAAAAAAAAATTCAACTTCTCCACTTATGTAGCCTCTTGTCGGACCACGCACAAATGATCTGCCGTAAAGTACTTTAATTGTGAAAAGGGATGCCTCAGAAATAGAATCTACACAAATATAGAACTCGTTCTTATATATATAAAATAAATATGAAATATATAACGCCAAGAATGAAGTACAAGTTCAATAAAACTAATATCATAGCATGTATAAGTTACTGAAAAATCTGTTATATATATGATATTAACAAATGCTTAAAGGTTTTGAATATCAACAATACCATAGTTGAATATCAACCGTAGTTAACAAAAATGATGCTTATGCAAGTTTTGAGATATTAGAAGGATGTTTATTGTTCACAATTATACAATAAGGATGTATTCTAAGTTTGGGTTATACTTGAGGAATGAATTTAGCCAAAAAAACTCTAATCAGAACTTATCGATATTTAATTTAAAGGGCTAGGTAGAAGTGCAATAACTTATACTATACACAAACAGTACAATTATTTTTTTAAAAATTTATATTATTAATGTAATTTAATTGATATATTAGCACAATAATTACCATTTTTTCACTAGATTATTACATAATGACCATATAATTTGAAAAATAATAATTTCAGTTGAACCAACTTCTAACACACATCCATTTCTGTCAACAGGGTTAGTTTTCAATACGAAGCCATCAACCCTTATATCGAGTACGGGGAGCAAGAAATAGGAGATGTTCACATTCCGGCAGGGAAGATCGGGGCGAGGGCCACGACAACTATGAACTTCACGCTGATAATTATGGCGAACCAGATATCGTCGAATCCTAATTTATTTTCGGACGTAGTTGAAAAGGGGATGTTGCAATTAACTCTTTACATGAAATTGAAGGGCAAAGTAAAACTAAATGTGTTGTTTAAAATCAAGATCAAAGCTTCCTCCAAATGTGATTTGTCCTTGGATATCCGCAACGGAACTCTTGCTAACCAATCTTGTCACTCTAAGATTAAGTTATAAGTTTAATATACGTAAGATAGATTTAGAATTTGAAATTTATGAATTTTAATTTATGAATTCTTTGTTTCTATTGAATGAATTCTTAAAATAAATACATTATTTGGGTTAAAGCTATATTCTCCGTTCCCGCGAATTCAACAGCTGGGGGCGGATCCACATATAACTAAGTGAGTTAAGCTGAATTCACTTAGTAAAAAAATAATATGACGTATATTAATTTTTTGTCTCAAATTATCCATCATTATTTAAAAAAATAATTTGTCTCAAAATATTTTTCACGCTACACTCCCTCCCTCAAAATATCTGTGTGTAACATGCCCCTCCGAAAGAAACACATGTTACACACAACGGAGAACGAAAACAAACAAAAGAAAGACATTACTCCCGAGCGCCATGACATATTAGTAAGCACCACAATTAAGATTGATATGCAGTATTTTCTTTCGTTCATTTTTATTTGTTTATTATTAACTTAATTATTTTTTAAAAATAATAATAAATAAAATAATGATTCTACTAAATCACTCGTTAAATATAATAAATTTAATATTTAAAAAATAACTATAGTTAATAATAAAGATAGGTTAGGAACTAACTGATACATAATCTCTTGATTTTTAAAATTAGATAATTAAAAGTAAACATTTTGTTTTAATATATTAAATAAATAAAAGTTCACCAAGGAAATAATTATCACATCTTCCTTTTGCAAGTCCCTTAAAAATCATAAATTAAACTATTTTATACCTTATCTTTCTTCAATAAAATTGCACTCTAATTAATATTGATTATTTTCAAGAACACTTAACGTTAAAGATAAAATGAGATAAAATCAATTAATTTTGTTTTAATTCAGTAAAATGATAAGTAATTTGTGACAAATAATTTTAATAAACCTGATAATTAATATAGGATAGAAGGAATATCCTTTTCAATCTATTTTAATTATCGTGTTTATTAAAAATAGTTAATTTGAAATAATTGTTATTTTTTAAAACCAAAATATAATTAATTAATTATTTTCACCTTTATTTTTAATAAATACGAAAATAAATTAATATGATATTATTAGATTGAATAAAAGAATAATAAAAATAATTTAATTAAATTCTTATTTTTCAAAACGTGTAAGGGCCCGTTTGGCCATAGATTTCCCAAATAAAATTTGAGAATTTTTTTGGCAAATAACACAAATTCCCAAATACTAGAAAAAACTAGTATTTGGGCCAAATCTCATTATTTGAGAACTTTTAATAATTCAAATTTTATACCAAACTTTTATCTTTTACAAGAACACCCTCTATAGTAGTTGTTTGCGTTGTTTTACATAATTTTTTTTACGTGAACATCAAAGTAGGGATGAAATATTCAGTAAATATGAAAGTAATGATATTATTGTTGATGAAAATGATAACAATCCGTTTAGGGTAACAAAGTCACGTGCTATGTAATACAAACATATGATTAGTTTTGATAGTTTTTAAACTTATGGGTATAAATCATATTTCTTAAAAAGGTGAAATATATTTCCCAAATAGTATGGCCAAACACATGATAAAATTTCATCCAAATTTTCACTCAAATAATATTTGTCAAAAATATTTAGAAATCTATGGTCAAACGGTTGCTAAATATGATGAACAACCGAAAGGAGTAAAATTTAATGAATAATAAAATGTCAAATGATTCTTAGAAAAACATATGCTTATTCTTTTGGCAGTGGTGCACGCCATCGAAGAATTCAAAGGTAATTACATTGATAAGGTCAATCGTTGACTTCTGTTATTTTCTAAAAACTGTTATTCTCTAAAACTTCTCTCTAGCTTTATAACTTCTAAGGATCCTAATACTTTCCAACCACCGGACCCACCCGATTCCACAAACAATAACCTGCAACCCTTTAACCACCAGTTCTCCGACATAACCAGTCCGATAACGGTTAGTATATCCGTTGTACCACCAGCAAGCACCCACCAAATGAACAATGAAAAGTGCAGATCCACTGATAACCCCACCAATCCTCACCCCAACTCCACTAATCCCAATTCAATCCCACAGAGAAACAACAATATTCCTCTACCACCAAAAGTTTCTACCAATTTTGACAAACACCAAGACAATACAAAGGCTAATTTCAGTCAACCAATGCACATGCAAACAACTAGAAACCAAAATCAACCAAATGGGGATTCTATGGGAGTTACTGATGTACAAACGAGCATCCCCAATGATGAACAGAGGATAATCCCCAATGAAAAACGAATGGGCGATGGACAAAGAGGTAACGAGCCCATGAACAACAAAAGGAATGAACACCATATAGTGTCCAAACCAACGTTTGTTGCGATGGTTCAAACTAAGCTGCCTTCAATTAACAATGGGGAACCAATTGTGGAAATACAACATGGTACTCATCTTGGGAGACCAGCAGTCTTCTTTAAAGCAGAGGATTATTTTATAAAGCTGGCAAAAGAATGCAGATTCACTATAGTTGGAAAATTCTATCGAGATTATAACCATGTTTTCACTAAGGAATATGTTGACATTGGAGAATCTCCCGTGAAAATTCTTTAATGGACTCCAGACTTTAAACCGGAGGAAGAAACATCTATTGTTCCTGTTTGGATTTTGATACATCAACTACCATGGCACCTTTTCAATTGGAAAATTGTGTCAAGATTGGTTAGTCATATTGGGAGGGTTGTGGCTCCGGATCAAGCGACTTACTCGAAATCTAGAGGAAATGTGGCCAAGGTTAAAGTGGAGATTGACTTATTGAAAACTAGACTTGATAAAATTTGGTTGGGATACAAAAGAATGGATGGCACTGATGATGGTAAGTGGCTCGATATTGAATATGACAAAGTCCCTAGCTATTATTCATACTGCAAGATGCAGGGACACTATGAAAATCAGTGTCGAAATAAAGCTAGAGATGACAGAATCAAAGCTAACAGGGAGGAACAAATAAAAAAGGATGGTGCTAACAAGAAAGACGATGACTTCCAAACTGTGAATCGGAAAAAGAGTGCGAGAATTAAGATGATTCAAGGAACAACTCATCAAAATAGCAGCTACAACAATAACATAAATGAAGATGGGATTACTAAAGAAATTCAACAAATGGAAGATCCACAAATTCTATCTGAACCAGTCAAGGTAAATGATACAACTCAGGAAAATAGAAACAGGAAATGCATCATTATAAAGGAACCTGAGGCCAACAATAAACCACAGAAGATCCCAGAGGTTCTTGGGAAAGGCAAAGGAAAGGAAGAATGGAGAAATAGAGAATACTACATGACTTGCAATGACCAACATAATAGGGACATGGTGGACAATACGAAGAGAAAAAAGAACATAGACCATAAAACCAATGGGAATGCTATAATCTCAAGCCAAAAACAAAAAAACAGTGTGGTTCAAAATCATATTACGGGACTAGATAAGGGGCAACCTAGTGGTGTCAAGAAGGGTCCTATCATCAATAATAAGGATTGTGACAACGATCAAGCCAATTTGAAAGACATCTCAACTACAAATGTTGCGGATAACCAAAAGGATCAACAACAACCCAATACAAATGTAGACAATTCCAATCCTAATGACAAGCATGATCAAGACAAGACTAACGAACACCCAATTGACCCTGGGGAAGTCCAAAACAACTACCTCAAGCTCATTAGTGGTACTAGTCTTGAGGAGGATATAAGCAGTGATCATATGTATATTACCAAACATGGTTCACAATATATTTCATCTTCTGATGGAGAGGAAGATGAAGAGGAGAATAGCTGAGAGGATTTGGATTATGAAGATGGCATGAGTTCTGAAGCTAGTGATGAATATGCAAGTGTTGACAATGAAAGTTTTAATGGAGATGACTCAATAGACAAGAATGACAATGATGAACATGATGCTCGATCACTGGAATTTTTTTGTTCTCAATCCCTAATTGATGTAGATGTTACTTCAGACTTCGATAAGATTATAGATAAAAATTATCTCTCTCCTAGAGGTGGAGGAAGAGGCAGAAAAAACAACGGTGGAAGACACAATACAAGAGGAAGAGGTGGAAGGACCACAAATCAACGACCTGTGAACAATTCACAGGAAATGAATTTCTCCAATTAGTTTATGATGTTTAAGGCCTTATTTTGGAATATCAGAAGCATCAGTTCTAGTGGTGCTTTTGAAAGACTTAAACAAATTCTAAGACTTCAAAAACCTCTTTTCATTGCTTTAAGCGAGCCTTTCCATAAGGCTGAACATATAGACAAATATAAAAGATTCTTAGGATTTGATAATGCATATGCCAACTGCAATAGTCAAATCTGGTTATTTTGGAATGATAGCTTGGAATGTAGAGTTGTGGAAGAAAGTGACCAACAAGTTACATGTATGATCAAGTGGATGGATAACGATATCCTTGTCACAAACGTATATGCTAAATGCGATGCTACTCTCAGAGAACCTTTATGGGATAATCTAAAAGACATTGCTGGAATGTATAACTTACCTTGGTATATTGCTGGAGATTTTAATTGTATTATAGATCCTGCAGAAAAAAAAGGTGGTACCCCTCACAGAATGTCCAAAAGCTTACCACTTCTCCAATGTATTATGGATTGTGATTTGATAGACCCTGGATATTCAGGATCCACTTTTACTTGGTGTAATGGTTGACCTACTACCAAGAGAGTATGGCAAAGACTTGATAGAGTTCTAGTAAATCATGAGTGGATGAACTTGTTTGATTTTACTTCTGTTGATCATCTTATAAGAACAGGTTCAGATCACTCCCCTATCCTTACTCTGGCGAATTCCACTCAAAGAAATCATGTCAAATATTTCAGATTTCTTGATTTATGGACTGATGAAGAGGGCTTTAAAGAAACTGTGCAACAAGCTTGGAATATTGAAGTTGAGGGTTCCCCTGTGTGGAGATTCCATTTGAAATTGAAAAATACATGTAAGAAACTATCAGAATGGTCTAGAAACTCGATTGGTAATATATTTGATCAAGTTTCTGATCTAGAAAAAAATGTGGCTGAATTTGAGAACAACATCCTTAATGACAACTCAGAGGCTAACAGAGTTATTTGAATCATGCTAATGCTCTAATCATTAGAGCTTACAAGAAAGAAGAAGCCTACTGGAAATAAAAATCAGGCATTCAATGGTTTGTGGAGGGAGAAAACAATTCCAAAGTTTTCCACTCTATTGTAAAAGGTAGGAAAAAGAGGTTGTCTCTTAAGAGAATGAGGAAAGATGACGGAACTTGGATTGAGGGTGATGAAGACATTGCCAATGAAGCTATATCCTTTTTTTAAAAACAATTCTCTAAGGAGAATTACGTCGATGACTTTTCTAGTCTTAATTGTATTCCTCAGGTTATTGATGACTATGATAATGATCATTTAACAGCTAATCCTTCTATGGATGAACTGAAAGCCGTGGTTTTCTCTATGAGTTGTCATAGTGCCCCAGGCCCTGATGGGATATCTGGAAAATTCTATCATAGTTGTTGGGATATCATTAAAAATGATCTTTTACTGATGGTTCTTGATTTCTTTGCAGGCAACCAGATTCCTAAGTCCATCACTCACACTTGTTTAATCCTAATTCCCAAAGTGGATAGTCCTCAATGTTTCACGGAACTAAGACCCATTAGTCTTAGTAACTTCTCAGTTAAAATCATTTCTAAACTTATTAACCAGAGAGTTAGTCATCTGATGCACAAGATAGTCTCTCCTAATCAGACTGGTTTCATTAAAAGAAGATCCATTACAAACAATATTATGTTAACCCAATAAATGGTCCACAACATCAACAGAACTTCCTCTGATGGTAATGTGGTGTTAAAGCTGGATATGGCTAAAGCATACGATAGGGTCTCCTGGGAATATCTCTGTAGAGCTTTGAGACATTTTGGCTTTTCTAAGAGATGGATTGACAGTGTTTGGAGACTGATCACAAAGGTTTGGTACTCTGTCAATATTAACGAAGTCAGACATGGTTTTTTCAATTCCACCAGGGGTATCAAACAGGGAGATCCTCTTTCTCCATCTCTTTTTATAAATAGGAGCAAAATTACTTTCTATAATGATGAATGCTTTAATACACTCAAATTTTATCCCATTTACTTTTGACAAAAATGGTCCTAATATCTCTCATCTTTGTTATTCAGATGACACAATTCTATTCTCTTCGTGTGATCCTCACTCACTTAGTCTTCTTATGACTAATATAGGAAAATATGAGGAAGTCACAGGCCAGCGTATTAACAAGGATAAATCAGGGTTCTATGTAACTTTCAAAGATGATGACCATAGGATCAATGCCATTAATGAAATTATTGGATTCAAACACTGTCACTTTCCTATGATATATCTAGGATGTCCCATTTATGTGGGATGGAAAAAAGTGGTCTACTTCAATACCATGGTGGCTAAAGTAGATAAAAGACTGCAAGGGTGGCAAGGAAAATTACTTTCTTATGGTGGAAAGGCTGTTCTTATTAAATCAGTTCTTCAAGCCCTACCAATACACTTGTTATCAGCTGTTCTCCCTCCAAAAACAGTTATCGAGCAGATTGAGAAGATTATTATTAACTTCTTTTGGGGAATGGATGGTGATAGAAAGAAGAAACATTGGTGCGCATGGACTGATTTATGTTTCCCAGTAAGTGAAGGTGGAACGGGCTTTAGATCTCTTAGATATATGCAACACATTCTCTGCAAAACTTTGGTGGAAATATAGAACCCAAGATTGTTTATTGAAAGAATTCTTGGATGCCAAATATTGCAAAAATTTTCATCCTGTTGCTAAGAAGTGGGCTTCTGGGAAATCTCACCCATGGAAGAGGCTCATGGATAGCAAAGAGAAGGTGAAACCTCTTATTCTATGGAAAGTTGGCAAAAGAGATGTATCGTATTGGTGGTATAACTGGACCAATCTAGGTCCTCTTGCTAAACTAATGCAGAATCGGAGAACTCCCAAGAAGACATTGGTGAAAGATTTCTACAGAAACAACAATTGAAATATTGTGAAGCTTAGAAGAATTTTGCCACAAAATGTGATTAACTCTATTGTCACTATTGAATTCAATAATAGTAAACTTGACCTTCCTATTTGGACTCATGATTCTACTAGTAATTTTAACAGTAAGTCTGCTTGGCATATAGTGAGAACGAAGAAAGGGAAAAATATGTCCAGCTCAATGACTTGGCACAGAAAAGTTCCTTTCAGGATCTTTTTTTTTAAATGAGAGCTTTTCAAAATAAGATCCCATCTGATGATGCTATGAAAAGGTTTAAAATCTATCTTTCTTCTATTTGTAATTGTTGTTCCAACCACAAAGTGGAGACAACTGAACATCTCTTTAGAGAAGGACATTTTGCTACACAAGTATGGAAATTCTTTTGTAATACTTGTGGTATTGGATTGACCCAGGGAAATCTTAGAATGACTATTATGAAATGGTGGATTGCTAAATGTAATAATGAAGTACATAAGTGTATTTGTATTTTGCAATGTTTACCAATTGCTATACCTTGGGAAATTTTGAAAAATAGATGTCGGGCAAGGTTTGACGATATAAAAATGTCTACTTGGTTTATTATTCAGCAAGTTAACAAGTTGATTTTCATGATCCTCAAAGCTCAATTCCCTGGGTTACAGATTCATAGTCAATGGAGGAAAAAATGTAACACCATGGAGCGTATCAGGCCTATGATTCATTCTCAAGCAGTATATTGGCGCAAACCAAGGCCTACCTGGATCAAACTCAATGTGGATGATTGCAACAAAGGTAATCCTGGCTCAGCAGGAGGGGGAGGCGTTATTAGAGACTGCATTGGAAATATGATTATTGCCTTTGCTGAATTTTATGGTTATTGCTCCAATAATGTTGCAGAAGCTAGGGCATTATGGAAAGGTGTTAACATATGCAAGGTTGTTGGCATGTTTAAGGTGATAGTGGAGTCGGACTCAATATTGATTATCGATATACTCAATGGAAAACTAAAACCACCTTGGCAAATCAGCCAGACTATAGACAAGATTTTGGGAGATATTAGTTTTGGTGATTTTATTTTTAATCATGTCTACAGAGAGGGTAATTCTACTGCTGACCTTTTGGCTAACTTGGGTGAGGACTCAAAATGTTCTTCTATCTTCACTAAAGCCACTTCCTTACCTTCTAAGGTTAGAGCTTTAATGAAGCTAGAACTTGATGGGCTCCCTAACTTCAGATTTAGAACCAAGAAAAACAAGTTCATCAATGATGATTACTGACAAAATTGATCCTTGTTTGATGAGCTCTTATAGACATAACATATCATTTTGTTGTGAGGTTTCTTACAGTAGAAGGATCATTCAATCTCAAATTGGTATTAGTAACCATATGGGCAACAAAATGGTTATATCCAACCTACACTTTGTTTATGAAGCAAAGGTTTATGTCCTCCTCCGTGTAATTATGATTTTTGATAAATATACAGGTCGGAGTCATGCCTAAACTCCTCCATCTTTATGATGGATTTCTTGAAAAAAGAAGAAGATAAGGTCTATCGCTGACTTACTCCTTTCTTATTTTTCAAAAGTTGGAAAAGAAAAAAAAACACAACTTCTAGTAGACTACGACTATAAGCCACCCCTCACCCACCTCGTTACCCATAATACGAAAAATAATTTCTGTTTCTTTCATTTATTTTTACTTGTCATATTTGAATTCAACACATTATTAAAAGAAATATTGATTAACATAACTATTTTATCACACTATTTCTATTAATTAATGTACGTTTAGTATTAGGTCTTGCATTATAATAAAAATAACTTTTAACGGCAATAAATATGCACATTAACAAAGAGTGTTAAAGTCTTTATCGGCTATATGCTATGCTATTACTAAATACACACTAACCATGAGTTAAAAGTTGTTCACTATATACTAATACTTGTCATGTTTGAATTACATTAAAAGAGATTGAATCTTTCATAGCTGGCAGACACGGTGGGGGTGGTTCTTAGTACTTGATGTACATATTCCACCTATTTCGAGTCCTGATGCGACTGTCTCAGATAGTGATTTAGCCGAGTTCCGACGGTAAAATACTAAAAAGGGTCTGGGGATAAAGAAGTCACGCAGATGGAGAGGGATTCGAACCCTCGGTATTTCTAAAAATACTTCAGTTTTCAAGACCGACTCTTTCAACCGCTCAGACATCCATCCCCTTCGCGCTTCTCCCGCCCATTCCATCCGCGCGCTGGCAGGTAGGTGAATGCCCAGTTGTCCTGTGTTCTTCGGGTCCTTAATAGAGCTCAAAGTGGTTGTATATTAAAAGATATGTTAAATGTATCAAAATGCCCTTTGATATAGTTTTAAACATGTCATGTGAAAAAATGAAATTAAACAATAACATACCTAGAGAAATCTCATTAAGTGGGGTTTGGAGAGGGTAGAGTGTACAAAGACCTTACCACTACCTCGAGGTGGTAGAAAGACTGTTTTCGAAAGACCCTCGACTCAAGTGCATCAAACCCAAGTAAAAAAGAAGAAAATAATGAAGAAAACATAACCGTTAATAAGAAAAGTAGGGTAGAATTCAAAAGAAAAAAGAAACAATAACAAAAAATAGGGTGGTAATCGAAACACAATACATAACATACAACAAGAACTACAAAGGTACGACTAGTACTACGACATGCACTAACAAACCTAAACCTACGCACGATATGACAACCTTCACCCCAACTAACCTTCCACCCTTATATACAACATCCGCTCCTTCCTATCTAGAGTCATGTCCTTGGTAATATGAAGTTGTGTCATGTCCTGTCTAAGGTACCTCTCCCCAATACTTCTTCGGCCTACCTCTATCCCTCTAGGTACCCCCTACAACTAGCCACTCGCACATCCTCACAAAGGCTTCAACACACCTCTTTTGCATATGCCCAAACTATCTCAGCCCGCTCCTTTCATCTTGAGATAATAGAAATTCAAGAGAATTTAAAGGACATTTTCAAAACATAAGAGTTTTATAAAATGAAGCGGAAGTCTAACAATGTCTCAAAGTCATCTAGTACGAAGGAGTAATCGGGACGTAACCCATACATCAAGTTTAAAACTGAAATGTAAAAACAATATGAAATAAGGCTCGGTCCTCGGAACATGAGGGCTCACCAATCTTCAATATCTACTAAGTGATCCCTAGCCACGAAGATGTGAATTTGGAGCGTCGGACCCTACATTTGGGAGAATGTAGGCAAGAGTATGCGTTAGTATTGCACTGTCACAGAGGCCACTCTAACCTTCTCTGAGATAACCTCATTCATAATCTTATCGCTCCTAGTATTTATGCCCACAAAATCCATCTCAACATCCTCATCTCAACAACATGCATCTCCTGAACATGTGAGTTCTTGACTAGCCAACCAGCGGTGGATCCACGTAAATTTTCTATATTTATGTAGATATATTAATTTTGAACCCTCTCATGAATAAGAAACTAATTGTAGTGTAGTGGTAGATCTCCTTTTAAATTGACCCTTGCGTTCAAACATCCTAAAAAATTCAAACGTGAAAGAAAATCCAAACGTGCTAAAAGGTCTCTAACTAACTTTTTGCACCTATAAACTATATGCTACTACTTCCTTGAAATTGTGTTTTGTTGGCATATTAATACGTTTATACTTTTATTTTTGAACCCTCTGAATGAAAATCATGAATCCGCCACTTTGGCCAACACTTCACCCCATACAACAAGGACAGTCTAATCATCACTCTATAAAACTTACCTTCAAGTTTAGGTGGTACCTTCTTATCACACAAGATTCCAGAGGCAAGCATCCATTTCATTCATGCCTACCCAATGTGATGTTTGACATTGATATCATCATAGACATGTTATCAATTCAATTTTCGATTTATGATTTTTGTTAAACCGATTACATACTAAGTTATATTAAAATTATTATTTTACTCCTAATTATATAACCATGACTTTAATATTTTACCAACCTTATTTTCTACAGGCAACATGAACTGGCCTCTTTTCATCTATATTACGACACCTTCTCTATTCTCGACATAATCTAGTATTGTCTTCTCTCTTCTCAATTTTAGATTTGATTGTGATAAAGAAAAACAACTAATGTTATTTTCGCAACTTATTTAGTTTTTACAAGGAATTCGATCATTTCTATGTTAAACAAAAATGATCAATGTAAGAATTTGTGTTGTACTTCTACTCTTATTACTAGTTTTATTTTATGAACATCATGCATAGATGATACTCCCTCCATTTCACAAAGAATGACCTAGTTTGACTTGACATGAAATTTAAGAAAATAAAGAAGACTATTGAATCATATGGTTCTAAATTAAAGTTATGTTAAATGTACAAAATTGCCCTTTAATCTTGTGGCCTTAAACATGTCACGTGAAAAGCTGAAATTAAAATGTTACCAAACAAAGAAAGAGGTCATTTTTTTTGAAACAGACTAAAAATGAAAGGAGGTCATTCTTTTTTAAACGGAGGAGTATTATATAAGCATTTTCTTATTGATTAAAGTGAAAACAAATTATTAAAGATTAAAACAACAATAAATATCTTATTAATATAATTATCGATTTAGCATGTTCAAGAACAAATTGATGAATATAACATCTAACACGAGGTACTATTTGTGCCATGTTCTCTATTAATACGCGTAACACATGAGACAAGTCAAATGCGCGGGCATCTTTGATTAATCATGCGTTGCCTACTCCCATTTTTAATTTTTAATGCCCCGCCCACCCATCATTTCATCTGTCAAAATCCAACTTCCCATATCTCTACACGGTTAACTGCTTCTGCCAAACTAACCACTATATTTACTCACATTTTCTTCATCTTCATTACTTCGTCCAACTATTTTGCTTTCATTTTTTCCAAAATTTGAAGAACACAATACTAATTTCAATCGATCGATAGTCTAAAACAAGCCCGATGGGATCAGTGCAAGATGAGAATAAGGATGAATTTAAACGAAGTCTTACCCGGGGAAAACTCAAGCCTTCTTCCTCATCGTCGTTCCGTCTCCGAAGCCCAAGCCTGAATTCCATTCGTCTTCGTCGGATCTTCGATGTGTTCGATAGAAACCACGATTGTTTGATCAGCGTTGAAGAACTCAGCCAAGCACTTAACCTGCTTGGATTAGACGCCGATCTATCAGAAATTGAATCCATGGTGAAATCATACATCAAACTAGAGAACACTGGTCTTAGATTCGAAGATTTCGAAGCCTTACATCGGTCTCTCAACGACGTTTTCTTCGGGTCAAAATGTGAAGATAAGCTCGGGTTGAATCCGGATCCGGCACAGGATGAATCGGATCTGAAGGAAGCGTTTGATGTTTTCGATGAGAACGGCGATGGATTCATATCGGCGAAGGAATTGCAGGTGGTGCTAGAGAAATTGGGATTGCCGGAAGGAAGTGAAATTGATAGAGTGGAGATGATGATTTCGTCAGTTGATCAGGATCATGATGGTCGTGTTGATTTCTTCGAGTTCAAGGATATGATGCGTACTGTTATTGTTCCTTCATGATTTTTAGTTTCTCTGTAATGCGAGATTCTCGGCGACGGAAAGTGACGTCACTTTCCGGCTGGTTATTTTTACTTGCCTTTTGTATTGATTCAGCTGTTTTGTGCTATCTTTGTATCAAACATACTCATCGTATAATGTGAAAAATTATGCATCGTCTGTTTAGATTTGATAATTCAGTTGAATCATATTTTGATATGATATGAAAAAAAAAAAAAAAAAAAAAACTCCGAAATCAGGATAAGTGAAATATTACCTAAGTTAAAATCAGCTCCAAAATCACAACTATAGTTTTATGAGTTCCAAATTGACATATTGTAAAATATTTTAGAATACTTGATGTTTAAAAATAAAGTTGGTTTTTTTTTTTTTTTTTTCTTAATTATTTTGCTCCTTTTTTAGCCCATATTTGATCTCATTACATTTTTATCTATGATTTTATTTTGTCAGATAATAAAAAAAACAACAAGAGTAGTCTTAACTTTAGATTAGAAAAATGATATTAATAGATATGTAGAACATATATTATCAAAATCAAAATAATTATATTAATAAGGAGCCAAAATTAGTGAAAGATGAGATTTTCTTACCAATACTGGTGGATTTTTTTCCTAATTTATTTTTTAAATAATGATTAAGAGGCTTGTTAAATTTAATTTAATCTAAACTTTGAAAATTTTAAATATAATAAGTGTCACTTATCCAAATATGCACTTGAAGAAATAAAGAAAAGTTATAATGGAGAATTGGAGATGAGTCAAGTCGGTATTTTATAGGAGTACTTCTTTTTCAATTATTTTACTTTCAAGTAGTTGGAAACACAACAAAAATTAGTTTTCTTAGGTAGTTCTACAGATTAATTAAGAATTTAGATAAACTACAATAATTTTTTGCTAAAATAAGATATACTCAGACTCAGTCCACCCCTCTTCACAGCATAAAACCAACCGTGTCTTTTACCAGATTGAGAGATTGTGTTCTCACAATAAATTTTGTTTCTTCATAATAATAATAATAATAATAATCATAATAATAATAATAACAAATTAAAATTTTCATAAGAAATAATTCATGTATTATTATATCTACGTAACAAAACTTCGTATAACTAAACTATGAATAATTAATTCATGCATAACTTATTCCTACGTAACTCATACTTGCATAACTTATTTGTATATAACTAATACATATATAACTCTAAAACGACCCCTTAGGGGTCGTTTGGTAGCTGTATAAAATAAGTCTTATACATGTATTAGAGTCCGTATAATTTATACGACGTTTGATAGGTGGATAAGAAAAAAATTATTCATGTATATAATTAATATGACGTTTGGTAGGTGGATAAGAAAAAAAGTTATTCATGTTTAAAATTAATACAACGTTTGGTTGACAATTTTGAAATTTGCATAACTAATACATGTATAAATTATGAGAAAATTTGTGTATTATTTATGCGGAGTAGAATGTGGAATAATTAATACATGTATAACTAATACATGAATAAAAAGTTAAAATGACAATATTACCTTATCACTCCCACTTGACTACTTTTTTCTTCTACATAATTAAATAAATGTTTTAATTTAATACAAAATTAAAGAAGGAAAGGATCGTAAATAAATGTTTTAATTTTAAAAATACATAATTTTACTAATTTTTAATATAAAAAGCCAATATCCAAATGAATAATTTCAAGAAGTAAGATAGATGAGATAGAAAAGTGATATAACGAAGAGAATCTATAGTGTATATGTACTGAAATGACTTTCAACGAAAGATTGCCGCGAACGTTTAAAAAGTCATCTCCTGATTCGTTGATCTATTGAGCTAAGGCAGCTCTGCATATAGTGTTTTAGACTCATACTTTATGCATAGCTAACTCCGCATAACTAAACCTCTGCATAGCTAATACTTATATAACTAATACCTGCATAACTAATATCCACATTACTAATACATAAATAACTCTATCGAGCTATTTAGACCTCTAGTGAAACCTTCTTATTGGCCAAAGTCTTATTGTTGTAGCTGGTAAATAAGTGATCTTTTTTCTTTTATAAGTTGCTTGTTCACTTGCTTATTTTCAGCTCCATTATGACTTGTATTTGAGGACAAAGAGAAAACTTTGGAGTTACATCGGAGATTTGGCTGGCCCCTAACTCTCGACCTAAAATCTGATATTTGGAACCTGACCCGTGACACTCGAATTAGGACCCAACCTCGATGACCAATTCGAAATCCGACCCCGAGATGCAATCCAGAACCTGTGGCATCAACTTCCACATCTGGAGCCGACATTTGAACTGGGACCGAACCCCGACATTTGAATTTGGACCGGACAACATTCGAACTGACTCTGACCCCGACACTGACACCCTACCTCGATGACTTATCCAAAATCTAAATTGGGATCCAACATTCTACTAGGACCTGACCCTAGACCCAACTTTCGAACTAGGACCTGACCCTGGACCCAACTTTCGAATCGATATTCAACACCGACACCCGAGCTGAGACCGACATTGCCTTTTGACCTAGGACCCAACTTTAAAATAGGTACCAACATACGATACGAACCCAACATTAATTTTAAATCGAGATCTGATCCCGACCCCAAAGACCGATCGAGGACCCGAATCTGACACATTACCTGAGACCTGACCTCGACTCTCGATGCGAAATCAGACTCTGACACTCGACTCAAAACTCCACCCTAACACATGACTTGAGACTCGATTGGGATCTGACCTCAAATCTTGACTCGGAATCTGGTACTCACAACGGGATCCAACCCTTACCCAACCTGGAATTTGAGAGTTGGACCTGGAATCGAGGTCAAAAATTGGGTCTTGAATTGAGAACCAAGACTCAAATCTCGAATTAGTATCAGAAATCCGTATTTGAGACTTGAGTTAGGGTGAAAAGTTGAGGTGTGAGATTTAAAAGAGTTATGGAAACGTTTTCCTTACTTTTTGGAGGTAAGTCATTTTCCTTAAATTTGAAGAAAATAAAATGATTTGGAAAACATTTAATCCAACCAAACATGAAAAAATTGAAAAATATAATATTTTTATTCATACCAAACACAGACTCTTGCTCTTGACCTCTTACAAATTCAACTGTACCGATTTTACGATAACCAAATACATGACATACGATTTCAACATAATCAAGGCACCTTCCTCCTTCCAATGTATGAGTCATTCAACACATAGACACGTACACATAAAAGGTACTAATAAAAAATATAATTAGTTAAAGGTTGTATGTCCATTATATAATATATGGTAGGTAGTAGCTAGAAGGCCATTGTCAAGAGGAAAAGAATGCGATGAATCTGGAGTTGTTGCTTCATTTTGGAGCATTCTCCCATTGATATAGCAAGGAAAAAAGGAAATTTAAATTTGATTATTATAACAAATAAAGGATGGTAATTAGTCTAATTATATAATTTTAATTTTGCTTCCTGTTGTCCAAAAAATTCCACTGCTTTTCTGCCAATAAATCCACAAAGTTTAACAAGTAATTATATTTAAACTAATAACGTCACAGAAATGTTATTGTAATACGTTCTAGATGGTCAAATGCCTGCTCTCGTCTTAATGAGTCCCCATAAATAGACCCTTTTCAACTTTGAAAAATTAAACACATATGCCAAACTTTTTTTTAAAAATAAACGGCCTATATAACACTTGATATAACAGAGTCAGAGTTTTCATTAAATGAGTCCAAAATATGAAGAAGTAAATATATAAAAAAAGTAAAAGGAAGTTTAACATCTACTATATATACATAAAAAATAATTTAAAACATGTATAAACAATATAGAATCGTTTGGTAGCTAGTTTGGAGGTTAATTATGTAGATATTTAATCCTGCATAAGTAAAGCCATGCTTGGTAGTTCATTCGGACTTTAGTTATTCATGTATAAATTTAATACGATATTTAGTTTGCAATTTAAAAACATGCACAACCAATACATGTATAAATTATGTATTGTTTTATGCGAGATATAAAAGGTGAAATAACTAAACTTACATAAAATAGTACATAAATTCCAGTTGCCAAATGATCCCTATAATTTTCCGTCGAACAGGATTCACCCTAAGTAGCTCCACCCCAAATCATATTATAAACTACTCCATAGTAACTATATATAGATATTTTCTAACAATAAAAATACAAACATAAATATAATGTACGTTATACCCCACGTAGAGAAAAGTACGTAGTTACCCATCCAAATATATCCATGTGAGAGAGAATCAAAATGAAAATGCTATACATATATTTGTTACTATTAACAAACTAGCCTACTTTATATTCCATTATACACCTAATTAATCGATCCGTCGGTGATCATTTTACATGTACCCACATGCTAGCAACTCATTAATATAATTTCATCAAACTATACTATAGTATATCTTTTTTGGTACCATCCAAATATTCCAATTCGTCCTCATCTCCAACTAAATGTCTACTACAACCAAAACAATTTATTCCCCTATGTTTCAGTTTTTGATTTCATGTTGGTAAGCTCCTTTCACTTTCCCCATTTTGTAATTTGTGCAACCAAACAATATGTTAGATCAAAGAAGAAGTTTCTCATTCAGTTCCTTTGATTTCAATTCTTCAAATAATAGCGCTAGTCTCTTCTCTTCTTCATCTTCTGATGATTTTTTTGCGAGTAATTTCATTATGTATGATACGGAGGATGATGATGGTGATAATGATGATGGAGCGTACATTGAAATAAACCTTGATTCACCGCGGTCTATACAAAAAACGGTGCTAGAGGATAAGGAATTTAAGAATTCTAATTCTTCAGAGGTGGAGTTGAGGATATCATTTTCATCAACTGGAATTCCCCCAACTGAGACTACAACATGTGGTACCACACAACATGCACAGGGAACAACGATGACGATGACTAAGCCAAGGAGGGGACGCCTTTTCGTATCGTTTGCTCGCATTGTAAATGAGTTTATAGCTGCATCGTCCGTCAAGACATCAAATTCAGTTATAGCAATAGAAGCTAATAATAATGTTGCCCATGAAAATGGACCTGCTCATGTTCTTCCCCTGTCTAAATCTGACTGCACGGAGATGATACGAACAAGGTAAATCTTTCTAGAGTTTATCGTAATATATTAGTGTATGACCAGGGCGACTCAATAGAATTGATGGCCTAAAATCAATAATTCATGTTACATATCTATTATAGGTAAAAAAGATGGAAAAATAAATGACCATCATCCCGTATAACTAGAGATCTTGAATCCAAATCTTAAAATAAAAAACAATCTTGCGGGTCTCTTTAATAGGTCTTGCCTGTCTCAACGTCAAAAAATTCAATATAAATACAGAATACCAAATAAAATTGAGGTCCATAAAATTTGGAGTCTAAAGCCCTTGCTTTAGTGACTTGACTTTCTAGCCGGCCTATATTATTGTAAATAATTTTTACAAGTTCAAAATTTCATATGTAAAAAGATTTATTTAATAATATAAGATATTATTTATAATGATATATAAAATTTATTTATGACCCTGTCAAAGTTGTGCTTCTTTATTCAAACATTTTTTTTTTTAATGGTCAATGGTCTACCTTATTAAATAAGTTTTGACGGCCGTTGGGAATAAGGGGGGAACGTGGGGGCGGCAGAGGAGAGTAAAATGAAAAATAAACCAGAGACCAGAAATTTAGGACCACGTAAATTAAATGAATTCATATTAGAACTTACATATATAACTTTATAAATATATAACTGTCAACTTTACTTTTTAGTCAACTTTAAAACGGTATACTTTTTTTATATTTAAAGATTTTTTAAATATAGAGTATAAATTTATGTGTAAAACTTTACTAAAATTATAGTAATTAATGGTTAATGTGAATTCATAACTTTAAAAATACACGAATAGATTCAAACTCAGAAACTTTTAAAATTGAATTCGTATAACTTAAATTCTGAATCTGAATTTGTTTTGCTTCTGATCGATTATATGGTTAATTTCTATATGTGACATATTTTCTTTATTAAACTTTATGTTCAGTCAAATACCTGAAAATAAGACATCATAAAGTATAAAATTACTTCCTATTACACATGTGGAATATTAATACTTTATTAGTACTCCTTCCGTCCTAATTTATGTGGCACTTTTCAAATTTTGAAATTCAAATAAGTCTATTTTTTATTGTAAATTTTTCATACATCTTTTAAATATTTTGAGTTGTTAATTATTGTGACTTATAGTACTTTTTACGTGGTATATAAATATATAAATTTCATTTCAAAAAAATTAAAGATTCCATGCATAAATCGTCAAGTCAAACTTAAAGGGTTTGATTCTCGAAAAACGAAAAGTGTTACATAAATTGGGATAGATGGAGTAATAGTTAAAGAACAACTTTGGCAATTGTCCCTACTTTTATTAAACTACATCATCAATGAAATAGGATTATAGTAAAACTAGGAGCATATGCATAATTTCTTGCTAGACCCTCTTATCAAGCAATCATATATCAATTAATGTTACATTTTTGCAGGAAAGATTGCACTATGGTTCCTTCAAAGAACAACGGAATTATGAACTTTATAGTAAAATTGAAGTACAAAAATATTCCATCAATGTTAATTTCCATGGTAACACCCAAACCCAAAAAGGGACAAATCCGCACCAGAGAACCCTTGCTACAACGAGGGCGTAGCAGCACCTGCCGGGGAAGGGATCCAATGAACAACAACACTCGCAATCATTCAGATCTTAATCATCAATATGTCAACCACGACAAATCAACATCATCAGTCGCGGGGATAATAAACTTTAAGGCAATGAGAGGAGTATTAGACGCTCTTATTGTCAAAACAAGTCGTTATTGCACGAGTGCAACAACAGGAGGGGCATTATTATCTGGCAATAAGCACAATAGCAGTAAAAGTTGTCCGAGTTCTATTAAATCGTCACCAATGCATAGCAATGTCTGTGATGACGACGTTAAAAAATTTTACTCGAGGGATAATTCTGTTCAGGCAGCCATTGCTCATTGTAAGAAATCATTTGGCACACAAGCTGAATTTGATTTTCATATTTGACAGTGTTCTCTAATTGATATGATTTTTGTATATATATAATAAAAGGTTGAGTAAAGGTCCATATTGGCCAATGGATGTCGAGCTATTGCAATTCTTTTTCTGCGGTACGTGAGTTGGGTTCAGAACATTGTAAGTAAACTGAATTTGGAACATATGTTCTATATATCATAAATTAAAGAACAAACCCCAATCATGTTATGATGACAACGTTCCCAAGGGTATCCTACTTGTTGACCCCCAGCAACTGAGTAGGCAATTGATCGCAAATACCAACGGGCAGATTCTAGGTATTAGGTCGAGTTCTTGACTTAAGCTTGTCTTAAGATCGCAAATACGATGGGCCATTGATATTTGCGATCTTACGACAAACTTGAGTCAAGAACTCGACCTAATGCCTAGAATCTGCCCGTTGGTATTTGCTATCAATTGCCTACTCAGTTGCGGGGGGATCAACATGTAGGATACCCTTGGGAATGTTGTCATCATAACATGATTGAGGTTTGTTTTTTAATTTATGGTATATAGCGTATATGTTCCAAATTTAGTTTACTTAGAATAGATTTGGATGTTAAATTATATATGTGCTATCATAATATATACGGGACCATCTTCATCCATGTACCGTACAATTATGGTACCCGACCCTCCAACATGTCCATATATGTATATGCACTAGCATGGTGCTCGACCCTTTGTAATAATAACATGCATATAGATGATATAGCATACGCACCAGTGTGGTACGCGTTCTAACTATGAATTTCTTGCATCCAAATTCACATTATTAATTAAGCATGTCTAAAGACCAATCAACAAGTATTCAACTCAAGAATATACATGAATCTAAGTTAAGTCTAACTCCAATTATCACAATCTACCTCAACTAAAAATTCCAAATGCAAGCTATCCCCGCTAGAGCCTTTCCCTTTCTTGAACCTTCAGTTCGTTCACAGTCTTAAACACATAAAAATCACATATTCAATCATTCATTCAATAATTTTTGGACTTAGTGCTAAAATCTCATTAATTTTACTTTATTCATAGCCTAAATCCTCAACTTAGGGTTTTTACCCATCAACTTTCCCAACTTCCCGACAACCCACATTGGATGAAAAAAATTTATATGCTAGAAAGTAGAATCTAACAATCCAGAATCAGTACAACACCCATTAAGGGCCATCCATAATGAATTCCCACTATTCATGAATTCCTGGTCTAGTTTTAGGATTTTCCCACCCCAAGATAACATAAATTTAATGGACTTACTTTAATAATAGGAAAATCCCTATCAGGTCGAAAATTGCCTCTCTCAAGTTTAAGAATAAGTCTTTGGAAGTTGGGTAGAAAATAACGTCCAAAAATATGACCAGGGCATAAAAGATTATCGAAGGTCGTTATCGCTATGGTGGATCCTCTATGGCTGGGAAGGACCACTATGATGACCCTCATCTTGGATGGAGCCACTAAAGTGGAAAAGTTGTCTTCTATAGTGGTCCTCAGCTGGGCTGAAGCTGCTACGACATACCTCTCTGTCATAGCGGTTCCACTACAGTGATGGAGGTCCCGCTATTATGAGTTGTGGCAGTGCTTTTGGGGGCTTACTCAACTCCCTCATTTCACAACATACCCAGGATTTTCGGGTAACACAGAGTTACCTTATCATGAAAATTACTTTAACTGGAGTTCTACTAATTTTTTTTTCATTCTAAAAGATTTTACGGATCACTAATCCTCTCCACTAATATATTCTAAGATTAGTTTAATCAAACCTTACATCATGGGTCTCAGATGATTTCAAACCCTACAACTCCTAATTTTTGTTGAAATCTGGCGTAACCTAAAATTTGACCTAGTCTCATCCTAGTCCATACCAAAATAAACAATCCTAAGAACTATCATAATGATGAAATGAGTTGTTATATTAGATACTAGTTAAACAATTGTGTATTCCCAAATGGAAAAAGAAGGAAAAGTGGAGGAATCACAAGAATTACCTGAATCGATGAATAATTGAGGATACTTGTTGCACATGTCCGCTTCGGTATCCCAAGTAGCCTCTTCAACCGATTAGTTCTTCCATTAAACCTTTACTAACTCAATCTCTTTAGTTCTCAAATTAACAATAGGTTCTTATTAATAAGAGATATGTTTGCTTCAAGTAACATAAAATTCCAATGGATGATGTAATTACCATCGCCAACTTCTTAAACATAGGCACATAAAACACTGGGTTAACCCTAGACAAAATCGAGGGCAATGCCAGTCAGTGTGCCACCAACCTCACATGCCTAAGAATTTCAAAAAACTCAATATATATCGAACTAAGATTTCTCTTCTTGCCAAATCTCATGACTCCTTTCATGGATGACACATTGAGTAACACTTGCTCGCCTTTCATGAAGTGCATGTCTTTTACCTTGCGATTTGTATACTACTTTTTCCGACTATGTGCTGCCACAAGTTTCTTCTAAGTAATCTTTGACTTCTCTAACGAGTCATTTAATAGGTCAGTACCCCACAGTCTCACCTCAAAAGCATCAAACCAGCAGATGGGAGATCTATACCTCCTCCTATACAAAACCTCAACTGGTGCCATATCAATGCTCAAGCAATATCTATTATTGTAAGAGAACTCAGCCATGGATAGGAATTGATCTTAATATAGAAACTTCAAAGTTCATGACACAAGAGTAGAGCATGTACCCTGAGACTTGAATTGTCCACACCGACCGGCTATTTTTCTAGGGGTTAAATGCTATGCTAAGATCCAACCTAGTCCCCACTTTTCATGCAACTTTGCCCAAAAGTTAGAGGTGGATTGCGTTCCCCTATCTGAAACAATCGAAATGGGCACCCTATGCAATATAACAATATAACAATATCTTTGGGATATAATTAAGCTAATTTCTCTACAGTATATGTCACTTAAATTGAATTAAGTGTGGAAACTTAGTCAATGTATCCATAATAGCCCATATTGAATCAAACTTCCCCTAGGTTATAGAGAGTTCCACAATGAAGTCCATAGCTATTCTCTCCCATTTCCGCTCAAGGATGGGCATCTGTTGAAGGGTGTCTCCTGGTTACTGATGCTCATATTTCACTTCCTGACTATTTTGATACTTAACCACAAACTCCATTACGTGTGGTTTCATTTGACTCCACCAATAGTGTTGTCTCAGGTCACAATACATCTTAGTTATGCTAGTTTGTACTGAATACATTGAGCTATGAGCCTCTGCGAGGATGGTAAGAATCAAATTACCATCTCAGGACACACATGCACACAAACTCTCCCCTTGATATACAGCACATCTTCACCATAAAAAATGACTTCTTTGGTCTTACCTTGCACCATTTTTTTTACAAAATTTCCCCATTTTCAGATCTTCAAATTCCATGGCCTTAATTTGATCTAATAAGGTAGACTTTTCCTCTATGTTGGCTAGTAATCCACCTCTTTCAGATATCTCAAGTTCATCAAACTATTAGCCAAGGTTTGTACCTCCCTAGATAACGGATGTCTGGTAACTGCTAGACATGCCATGCTACCCATACTCTCTGTCTTTTTGATCAACACATCAGTTACCACGTTAGCCTTTACCAAGATGGTAGAGAATAGTGACAACATAATCCTTTAACAATTCTATCTATCTATGTTGTTTCAAATTAAGCTCTTTCATGCAACTAATCTTGTAGCTCTCTCAGCTCTGTTGATGCCAGCCTATTAGGGAGAATAGAAATAAGATGAGTATCTAGCTCCAAATCTATATCGAAATCAATATCTCGATTCGGCAGCATGCCAGACAAATTAGTAGGGAAGATCTATAATAACTCACATACTATTGGAACTCACTCTATGTATGTGACCTCTGTGCTAGTATCCCAGAAAAAAAGTCAGACACCCCCTCCTAATCAACCTCTTCGATCGAATGAAGAAGATGAATTTCACAGAAACAAGATGATAGTCCCTCTTCCACTCAACTCTAGCTATCCACGACATAGCTAAAACCACTGTTTTTGCATGATAGTACAAAATTTCATGGTAAGAAGATAATCAACTCATCCCTACGATGATATCAAATCCACCATATTAAGGATTACTAAATCTTCCCAAGTTGGATAACCTATAAACATCACAGGACAAGAATGATACACTTTATCTACAAAGAGTGAGTCACATAATGTGGTAGACACATGAATATGGGTATCAAGGAAATCACAGACCCATGTCTATTTTCACCGCAAATTTAGCAAACACTTAAGAAAAGTGGAGGCGGGATCAAATAAAATAGTGGCCATCTAGTTACACTTGAGACTAGTACCTGTAATAAACGTCTGTGACGCCTCTGCCTCCGGCCTTCCTCGAAAAGAATAAAAATATGCCCTATCGCCTGTTTGAGCACTACCCCTACCATACTGAGTACCTCCTCTACCTGCTAAACACCTTCAGGACCTTCCTTCTGATTACCATTTCTAACAGAATGATTGCCATTGCAACCACCTTATGGACGACCTCTACCATTACCATCATCTTCCCTACCAGTGTGTGTTGAATCCCGAGAAACCTATACAATGACAAACATGAAATATTTATTATATATGGAACAAATTTACCTTATACAAAATTGAGGGTTACATATTTTCCGTGTATATAAGTTAAACTATTTTCATAACTTACGATTCTATTTTGCTGAGTATGGCAGTGGACGCACATCTTTTTTTTGGATGTTTATTCGGATTAACTTAATCATCACCAAAATTTGGGATTTCCATGATAACAGTACTTGATTTGGTATCAAATTCTTCATCACAAATAAAATTCATCTCATTTTCTTGTGTTCTATGGGTCGAGGACGATATATCAAACAAAGAATTGTGGAGTGCCACCTTCTGTTTGCGATGAAACTGTGTGTGCGCTTAGTGATAAATTTCCTGACAAAAAAGATTGAGTGAATCTTTAAGTAAATACTTAAAACATAATTAGAATGCTTTAATGATATGTTTACCTTTTCTCCATTCTCTAATAAAATATTCACAAGAGATTTTTTTTTAGTTTTTATGTGTTTTTTTATACTCATATTGGGACCCAATTGAAAAAGCTTATTTCTGTATGCTCTCATCCACGACAATCATTCAAGCATATGAGGGAAGAAAAGCATGCCAATGAATTTGATTGATAGGCTTTAAAATCAATTTAATGATATGCTTGATTCATCGCATTTTTAAGTTCAATGTATAATCACGATATTAAAAAACGTAGAGATAGACATTTCAGATTAATAAATATACACATGGAAGAATATGATAATGGATTAAATCAATTTATGATTTATGCAAACTTTTATGAGTTTAGACCTTTTCTTTTGTATAGTCATTTGATATTTGAAATCTATCTAACCCAAGTTATTTTAGCCAGCAAAAAGGATGAGACAAAATGGGAGGATATTGGGTCAGTGTGGGACATTTAAACCTAGAAGAAGTTATCAACACTCTTTTAAGGTGGCAGACCAAAACTATCCATGCATTCCAATCCAGGACCAACCTACAGGAAGACAGAGGCTAGAGAGCAACAAAAGAAAATGAGAAGAAGTGTGAAGACTTTCGAAGTGAAGAAGCATCTCTCCAATATATGAGATCTATCAACAAATTAAAATATAAGGAGCACAACCCATGTAACCTGAGAGCACAACTGAAGAGGGAAAAATGGTTAGTAGCAAGACGATAGGGAACAATACAGGGACGAAGGAACTTACTCTTGTTAGCTGGCACACCAACACGAAAGAATAGAAGCTCCAGGTTGTTGATAATCCAAAGCAATAGAAATCAGAGGCTTGGATTAGTCCAAGGCGACAACATATCTCAGAAGAAAAGAGGCGGAGAAAGAGGCGAGAAGACAAAGAAGATAATGAGGGGATCTGTTTTATGAAACCCTACTTTATATATATATAGCCCCATCCGGGTAAGAGTTGGACTGGGCTTTAGGATGGGTAGAATAGAATGTTATTCTTTTATGTGTCTTTGTTATTTGGGCTCGGTATTGGTTGGGCTACCGTGTGATCTTTAGTCCCTTCCATCATTTAAAACATAGAAAGGGGAAGTGCTTTTTATTAAAAGTACATTTGATTAAAAAAAAGCATTTTATTTTAAAAAAAAATTATCATCCAAATTTAAATCAAAATTCTTAGCTAATTAAGGATGAAAAGATCTTATCTCATTCATCACAATCCTTAGAGACAAACCATTTTGTGTTTCTTGTGCAATAATTACATACACCACAATATTTCTTCATCTGCTTATATAAAATTAAAAAAAAGAATTATATATAAAGGCTTCTACTTTATTCTGAAATTTTAACACAAGAAACCTTATTGGAGCATGTGCTCCCTCAATGCATGTTGATAGGTACATGAATTTCACAAAAGGAATTAAAAAAGAACTAGGTACATTAAGTTCATCCTAATTGCTCGAAGAATTAATCGTAATAAATATTATTTTTCTCCATAATAGATAAACGATAAATTTTTATTGTTTAGTTACAAAAGTATATACCATATGTACTTATTTGTTTTTTTAAGGAATATCACTATCTAGGTAAATGCTACATCTCTCCCTACCATATTTGTCAACTAGCTACTACATATCTAAATCTTTTTCAAATCTCCTATAATCCTCTCAATGTCACATTATTTCTAGGTAAAAGACGTGTTTTTCATGTAAAGACTATGGTCAAATATATGTGTAGCTCCTTTAAAAGATATATTTTTTCATGTTATAAACCTAAACTTCAATCTTTATATATACCTTTAATTTTAGGAAAATTTAAAAATTGACTAGAGTTTGGGCTTAATTAGAGATCTGTAGCTATATTTTGCTTAATTACAAATTATAGCTACATGTTAGGGGAAGGAGAGATGCGAGTGAGACTAGAAGAGGGAGGAGATATGCGAGAGGTCTGGGAGAGAGAGGTTGAATACCTATTATATTTGTTGTATCAGGTTGTATCACGAATACAATTGATACAACTGATTTGTATCAAAATACAATTATATTCCTTTTTGGAGGAGAGAGGCAAGCGATATCGAGAGAGGGAGGAGAGAGGATGAATACATGCGTATTCATCGTATCATAAATACAATTGATACGAATGCAAATAAAGTTGATACAAATACAAATATAATTATCTGAATACAATTGATACAATTGATTGGTATCATATATCAAATATAATTGTATATATTGTATTAACGAACATAATTTGTGTCGATAAATACAATTGACAGAATATAAATTTTCATTATACAATTGATACATAATACAAAATATAGTTGTTACGGAATACAAATACATTTGATACATAATACAAAATACAAATGTCATATTTACGTGGAATGTTTTTAGGTTGCAACTGTTTAGTATTGAGAGAGAGAGAGAGAGGGGGGGGGGGGGAGAGAGAGAGAGACGTAAGGGAGAGAGAAATTTGCTATAAAATCCTATATACAGCTATAAATTGTAATATTTTAATCTATAGTGGTTTATCGTAAATACATATATCATGTTTGTCTTGTTAAGTAACTTTTCCCTTAATTTTTTATACCGGAGTTGTCAACTTTACGTTTTAGTCAACTTTAAAACCTATAGTTTTCTACTTTTGAGAATTCTTTTAATTTCTTTTTGTTTTGGTCCTTAATGTTTTATAGTCATAAAAATGTCATAGCATGGTTAAGTGTTAGCACCACAAAGTTAATTCTAAGCAGAAGCGGAGAGAGCTTTAAGTTATCGAGTTAATCTAATCCTAATATTTCTTTTATATAGGATATAAATTTATGTGTGAAACTTTACCAAAATTGTAACTAATGTAATAAATATGAATTCATAACATTAAAAATATAATAACAGATTCAAGCTAAAAACTTTAAAAATTAGATTCGTATAACTTAAATTCTGAGTTTGTCTTGCCTCTGATCGATTCTATGGTTAATTTGTATATGTGCTATATTTTCTTTATTGATCTTTATGTCCAGTCAAATATTGTAAATAAGACATCATAGAGTATGATAACTTCCATAACCTCCATAATACATCAGATTGCAGCAGAGTAAAATGAGGAAGAAGACACAGTATTGAGAGAGAAGAAAAATATATTCTCATTGATGTGTGTTAAAACTTAGAAGGAGTACAATCTCAGATATATATATATATATAGAGAGAGAGAGAGAATCTATACATACTACTAACTGCCATATTAGCTGGTGACAGCTGTAATCTGTAACTAACTAATCTGAATGTACTAACAAAATCACTAACAGACTAATAACCAACTTATATTTAACACCTTTCCTTAAGCTGATGGTTGGAATATATCTTTCAACCCCAGCTTGGATAGAAGATAACAATGTTGATGTTTCCCAAGACTCTTAGTGAGTAAATCAGCAAGTTGTTCTTTAGTAGGAACATGCTGAGTCTTAACCATTCCCTGCACTATCTTGTCTCTCACAAAATGACAGTCGATGTCTATGTGCTTTGTCCTTTCATGAAATATAGGGTTGTGAGCTATTTGAATGATAACTTTCCTACCCCAATGAAGATGTATGGGCTGATGAATGCTTATTCCAAGTTCTTTAAACAATCTTGTCAACCATGTTAATTCAGCTACCACTGATGCCATGCTTCTGAACTCTGCTTCAGCTGAGCTTCTAGAGATGGTGTCTTGCTTCTTTGACTTCCATGAAATCAAGGCACCTTCGAATCTGACTAGGTAGCCAGTAACAGACTTTCTCGTTTGTAGACACCCTACCCAATCTGAGTCACAGAAAGACTCCAAGGTGTGAGATGATTCAGCTGAAATTAGTAAACCAAGTCCTGGTGCCCCCTTAATATACATGACAACCCTTAATGCAACTTCCATATGAGAGTGTTTTGGTTTGTGCATAAATTGACTTGGGACTTGAACTGCAAAATAAATATCTACACTTGTCACAGTGAGATATAATAACCTCCCCACAAGTCTCTGATTCTTGCTTATGTCTGGAAGTATAGGATCCTCTGTCTGATAATCAGGACTCCCTTTATGAATGAAGGAATCATACTCAACAGATGTGAGCTTGACAGTTGAGTCCAAAGGAGAACTGGCTGGTTTAGAACCACTAAGTCCCATTTCAGCTATTAACTCAAGAGCATACTTTTTTTGGCACATCACAATACCCTTCTTGGACCCGGAAAATTCAATGTTAACTCAATCTCAAAAGCTAGCTCATGAGGGAGAATTGTTCAAGTCCATACAAGGAGACCACTAGTTCATGATTCCCCAACCAATGTGAGACTTTTAGCCACTCTAACACCTGCTTTCATGTCAATCAAGGTTCAGTCAATAATTAAACAAAACTAAATAAAAAGAGGACAAACTCATAATATATAAGAAAGAAACCATTACTATGGCAAGAAGGAGTAATTGCATTTAGAACAAATAATCCAAAACAAAGTTGCAAATAAAATTGGTTTGTCACTTGAGAATTAAAAAAAACAAAACCACAGGCCATTGGTATTTGCGATCTTAAGACAAGCTTAAGTCAAGAACTCGACCTAATGCCTAGAGTCTGCCAGTTGGTATTTGCGATCAATTGCCTACTCAATTGCGGGGGGACCAACGAGTAGGATACCCTTGAGAACGTTGTCATAATAACATGATTGGGGTCTGTTCTTTAATTTATGATATATAGCACACATATTCCAAATTTAGTTTATTTAGAATAGATTTGGATGTTAAATTGTATATGTGCTATCATAATATATAAGGGGGCCATCTTCATCCATGTACCGTATAAGTATGGTACCCGACCCTCCAACACGTTCATGTATGTATATGCACTAGCATGGTGTTCGGCCCTTTGTAATAATAACATGTATATAGATGATATAGCATACGCACCAGTGTGGTACGCGACCAACTATGAATTTCTTGCATCAAAATTCACATTATTAATCAAGCATGTCTAAAGACCAATCAACAAGTATTCAACTCAAGAATATAAATGAATTTATCTAAGTGAAGTCTAACTCCAATTATCCACAATCTACCTCAACTAAAAATCGAGAATGCAAGCTATCCCCGCTAGAGCCTTTCCCTTTCTTGAACCTTTAGTTCGTTCACAATCTAAAACACATAAAAATCACATACTCAATCATTCATTCAATAATTTTTGGATATAGTGCTAAAATCTCATTGATTTTTCTTTATTCATAGCTTAAATCCTCAATTTAGGGTTTTTACCCATGAACTTCCCCAACTTTCGACAACCCACATTGGATGAAAGAATTTATATGCTAGAAAGTAGAATCTAACAATCCAGAATCAGTACAACACCCATTAAGGGCCACCCATAATGAATTCCCACTAGTCATGCATTTTAGGTTTAGTTTTAGGATTTTCCCACCCCAAGATAACATAAATTTAATGGACTTACCTTGATAATAGGAAAATCCCTCCCAGATCGAAAATTGCCTCTCTCAAGCTTAAGAATAAGTCTTTGGAAGTTAGGGAGAAAATAACGTCCAAAAATATGACCTGGGCATAAAAGATTGTTGAAGGTTGTTATCGCTATGGTGGATCCTCTATGGATGGGGAAGGACCACTATGATGGCCCTCATCTTAGATGAGGCCACTAAAATGGAAAAGTTGTCTTCTATAGTGATCCTCGATTGGGCTGAAGCCGCTATGACAGACCCATCTACCATAGCAGTTTAACTACTGATGAAGGTCCTGCTATTATGAGTTGTGGCAGTGCTTATGGGGGCCTTACTCAACTCCCCCATTTAACAACAAGGGATTTTCGGGCAACACAGAAATACCTTATCATGAAAATTGCTTTAACCAGAGTTCTACTAATCTTTTTTTCATTCTGAAAGATTTTACGGATCACTAATCCTCTTTCACTAACATATTCTAAGATTAGTTTAATCAAACCATACATCATGGGTCGCAGATGATTTCAAACCCTACAACTCCTAATTTTTGTTGGTTGAAACCTGACATAACATAAAATTTGACCTAGTCTCATTACATCATGGGTCACATATGATTTCAAACCCTACAACTCCTAATTTTTGTTGAAACCTAGCATAACATAAAATTTGACCTAGTCTCATCATAGTCAAACTCTACAAAAATATATCAATTCTGAGAACTATCATGAGGATGAAATGAGTTGTTATATTAGATACTAGTTAAGCAACCGTTTATCCCCAAATAGAAAAAGAAGGAAAAAGAGGAGGAATCACAAAAAATATTTGAATCGATGAATAATTAGGGACACTTGTTGCACATGTCTGCTTTGGTATCCCAAGTAGCCTCTTCAACCGATCAGTTCTTTCATTAAACCTTTACTTACTCAATCTCTTTATTTCTCAACTTAATAATAGCTTGTTATTAAATAAGATATGTTTTCATCAAGTAACACCGAATTCCAATGGATGATGTAATTACCATCGCCAACTTCTTAAACATAGGCACATAAAGCACTGGGTGAACCCTAGACAAAAACGAGGGCAACACCAGTCAGTACGCCACCAACCTCACATGCCCAAGAATTTCAAACAACTCAATAAATATCGAACTAAGCTTTCTCTTCTTTCCAAATCTCATGACTCCTTTCATGGGTTACACATTGAGTAACACTTGTTCGCCTTTAATAAAATGCATGTCTCTTACCTTGTGATTTGTATACTATTATTTCTGACTATGTGCTGCCACAAGTTTCTTCAAAGTAAACTATACCGTCTTCAAATTTCATAACACAAGAGTGGATTATGTCTTCTGAGAGTTGAATTTTCCTCTCCGGCCGGCTATTTGTCTAGGGGTTAAATAGTATGCTAAGATCCAACCTACTCCCATTATTTCATGCAACTTCGCCCAAAAGTTAGAGGTGAATTGTGTTCCCCTATTTGAAATATTCGAAATGGGCACCCTATGCAATATAACAATCTCTTTGAGATATACTTAAGCTAATTTCTCTATAGTATAAGTCACTTAAACTGGAATGAAGTGTGCAAACTTAGTCTACGTATCCACAATAGCCCATATTGAATTAAACTTCCCCAAAGTCTTAGGGAGTCTGACAACGAAGTCCACATCTATTCTATCCCACTTTCACTAAAGGATGGCCATCTATTGAAGGGTGTATCCTTTTTACTGATGATCATACTTCACTTGCTGACTATTTTGACACTCAACCACAAACTCTATTATGTGTGGCATCATTTCATTCCACCAATAGTGTTGTCTCAGGTCACAATATATCTTAGTTATGCTAGGATGTATTGAATACTTTGAGCTATGAGCCTTTGCAAGGATGATAAGAATCACATTACCATCTCACTGACACACAAACTCTCCCCTTGATATACTACACATCTTCACCATGAAGAATGGCTTCTTTGGCCTTACCTTGCACCACGTTTTCACAAAATTTCCCCATTTTCAGATCTTCAAATTCCCTCTTCTTAATTTGATCTAAGAAGGTAGACTTTTACTCTATGATGGCTAGTAACCCACCTCTTTCGGATATCTCAAAGTTCATTAAACTATTAGCCAATGTTTGTACCTCCCTAGCTAACGGATGTCTGGTAACTACTAGACATGCCAGGCTACCCATATTATCTTTCTTTCTGATCAACCCATCAGCTACAACGTTAGCCTTACTAGATGGTAGAGAATAGTGACATCATAATCCTTCAATAGTTCCATCCATGTATGTTGTTTCAAATTAAGCTCTATCAGGGTGAAGATATTTTATAGACTACGGTGGTCAGTGTACACTTTGCAGCAAACTCCATACAAGTTATGCCTTCATATCTTAAGTGTGAAAATTACAGCAGCCAACTCTAAATCACGAGTCAGATAGTTCTTTTCTTGATCCTTCACTTGTTTAGAGGCATAGGCGATGCCATTTTTTTCTTGAATTAACACAAAACCTAACCTAGAACGTGAGACATCACAATAAATAATAAAATCCTTACCCTCCACTGTCAAGGGGAGAATAAAAGCGGTGTTCAAAAATTCCTTGAGTTATTGGAAACTCTCCTCACATTTGTCGGACCACAGGAATGACACCTCTTTTTAAGTTAGGTGGGCTAGGTAAGTGGAAATTAAGGAAAATCCCTTCACAAACTTGTGATAGTACGTAGGACTGGTCAATTTTTTGGCTGCCTCGATCTTTTGCGGATCCACCATCACTCCGTCTTTTGAAGCCACATGACCTAGAAAAGTTACTGAAGGCAACAAAAACTCGTACTTAGAATATTTAGCATACAATTTTTTCTCCTTCAGCAAACCCAACACTATTCTCAAATGGTACCCATGCTTTCTTTGTTCTTAGAAACAAAC